>CM032160.1:23398418-23543193 GCA_018901935.1 Pugionium cornutum
AATGCCCAAGTTATGCTTGCTCAATTTTCTATATTGTGACAAAATGTGAGACAAAAATAGATACGATAAACGTCCAAGTAATCCAGTCCATCCAAACTGTGTGATGCCATGCATTATTCTTCATTTATAAGCTTTTACTAAATGAGCAGCAATGATCAGTTTAGAATGATCATTTTAACTGGCCGATCAACATGACATTTTTTCACTTAATTGTCTATAACTTTTGATTTATAGCTCATAATGACACGAATCCAATGCCCACATTAAGCTAGTTCAGTGATCAGTTTACTAGTGTGACAAAATTTGAAACAAAACTAGATACGACAAAGCTCCCATGTAATCCAATATAACTCAAACTGTGTGATGTCATGCATTATGCATCATTTATAAGTCTTTACTCAATGAACACCAATGATCAGTTTAGAATGATCACTTTAACTGGCTGATCAACTTGACATGTCCGCACTAAATCGTCCGTAATTTTTGATTTAGAGCTTAGAATGACACGAATCCAATGCCCACGTTAATCTAGCTCAATTTTCTATTTTGTATTAAATTTCAAACAAAGCTAGATACGAAAAAGATTCCAAGTAATCCAATATAACCCAAACTGTGGGATGCCATGTATTACGTGCATTTGAAAGCCTTTATTCAATGAGCACCAATGATCTATTGAGAATGATCACTTTAACAGGCCGATCAACTTGACATGTCCGCACTTCATCATTAACATTTGATTTTGAGCTCAGAATGACAGGAATCCAATGCCCACGTTAAGCTTGCTCAATTTTCTATATTGTAACAAAATTTTAGACCGAAATAGATATGACAAAATGTCCTAGTAATCCAACCAATCCAAAACTGTGTGATGCCATGCATTATGCTTTATTTACAAACCTTTACTAAATGAGAACCAATTATTAGTTTATAATAATCATATTAACTGGCCGAATAACTTGACATGTCTGCACTAAATCGTCTGTAACTTTTGATTTTGTCCTCAGAATGACACGATTCCAATGCCCATGTTAAGCTATATAAATTTTCAATATTTTGACAAAATTTGTAATAGAAGTAGAGACAACAAAGGGTCCAAGTAATCCAATCTATCCCAAACTGAGTGATGCCATGCTTTATGCTTCATTTTTACTTAATGAGCACCAACAACCAGTGTAGAATGATCACTTTAAATGGCCGATCAACTTGACATGTCTGCACTAAATCATTCATTACTTTTGATTTAGAGCTCAGAATGACACGAATCCATTGACCACGTTAAGGTAGCTCAATTTGAAAAAACGTGAGACACAAAAAGATACGACAAAGTAGCCAATTAATCTAGTCCATCCCAAACTGCGTGATGCCATGCATTATTCTTCATTTATAAGCTTTTCCTCAACGAGCACCAACGATCAGTTTAGAATGATCATTTTAAATGGCCGATCAACTTGACATGTCCGCACTAAATCGTCTGTAACTTTTGATTTAGAGCTCAGAATGACACGAATCCAATACCCACATTAAGCTAGTTCAATTTTCTAAATTGTTACAAAATTTGAGACAAAACTAGCTCGATAAAACATCCCTGAAATCCATTCTATCCCAAACAGCGTGATACCATGCATTATGCTTCATTTATAAGCCTTTACTTAGTGAGCACCAATGATCTGTTTTGAATGATCATATTAACTGGCCGACCAACTTAACATATCCACACTAAATCGTATGCAACTTTTGATTTTGAGCTCAGAATGACACGAATCCAATGACCACGTTAAGGTAGCTCAATTTTCTATATTCGCACAAAACTTGAGACACAAATAGAAATAACAAAGCATCCAAGTAATCTAGTCCATCCCAAGCTGCGTGATGCCATGCATTATTTTTCATTTATAAGCTTTTCCTCAACGAGGACCAACGATCAGTTTAGAGCGATAATTTTAACCAGCCGATCAACTTGCCATGTCCGCACTAAATTGTCCGTAACTTTTGATTTAGAGCTCAGAATGACACGATTCCAATACCCACATTATGCTAGTTCAGTTTTCTATATTGTTACAAAATTTCAGACAGGACAAGATACGACAAAGCGTCCAAGTAATCCAATCTATCCCAAACTGCATGATGCCATGCATTATGCTCCATTTATAATCCTTTACTCAATGAGCACCAATGCTCCATTTATAATCCTTTACCCATGCACTAGCTGATCAACTCCACATGTCCGCACTAAATCGTCCGTAACTTGTGATTTAGAACTCAAAATGACAGAACTCCAATGCTCTTGTCAAGCTAGTTCAATTTTATATATTGTGACAAAATTTGAAACAAAACTAGATGCGACAAAGCTCCCAAGTAATCCAATATAACTCAAACTGCGTGATGTCATGCATTATCCATCATTTATAAGACTTTACTCAATGAGCACCAATGATCTGTTTAGAATGATCACGTTAACTGGCCGATCACTTGACATGTCCGCACTAAATCGTCTGTAACTTTTGATTTAGAGCTCGGAATGACAAGAATACAATTCCCACGTCAAGCTAGCTCAATTTCTATATTGTGACACAATTTGAGACGTAAATAGATACAACAAACCCTCCAAGTAATCCACTCCATCCCAAACTGCGTGATGCCATGCATTATTCTTCATTTATAAGCCATTACTCAATGAACACCAATGATCAGTTCTGAATGATTATTTTCACTGGCCGATGAACTTGACATGTCCGTAACTTTTGATTTAGAGCTCAGAATGACACAAATCCACTGCCCAAGTTAAGCTAGCTCAATTTTTTATATTTTGACAAATTTGTTACAAAATAAGAGAGGACAAAGCGTCCAAGTTATCCAATCTATCCAAACTACTTGATGCCATGCTTTATGCTTCATTTATAAGCCTTTACTTAATGAGCACCAACGATCTGTTTTCAATGATCACTTTAACTGGCCACTCAATTTTACATGTCCGCACTAAATCATCCGTAACTTTTGATTTATAGCTCAGAATGACACGAGTCCAATGCCTACTTTAAACTAGCTCCATTTCCTATATTGTGACAAAATTTGAGATAGAAATTTATACGACAAAGTGTTTAAGTAATCCAGTCCAGTCCATGCCATGCATTATTCTTCATTTATAAGTTTTTACTTAATGAGCACCAACATTCATTTTAGAATGATCATTTTAACTGGCCGATCAACTTGACATGTGTGTACTATATAATCCACAACTATTGATTTAATGCTCAGAATGACATGAATCAATTGCCCACATTAAGCTAGTTCAAGTTTCTATATTGTGACAAAATTTGAGGCATAACTTGATACGACAATGCGTCCAAGTAATCCAATCTATCCCAAACTCCGTGATGCCATGCATTATGCTTCGTTTATAAGACATTACTCAACGAGCACCAATGACCAGTTTATAATGATCACTTTAATGTGGTCGATCAACTTGACATGTCTACACTAAATCATACGTAACTTTTGATTTAGAACTCAGAATGGCATGAATCCAATGCCCACGTTAAACTAGCTCAAATTTCTATATTGTGATAAAGTTTGAGAAATAAATAGATATGACAAAGCGCCCAAGTAATACAGTCCATCGCAAACTGTGCGATGCCATGCATTATTCTACATTTATAAGCGTTTACTCAATGAGCACCAATAATCAGTTTAGAACAATCATTTTAACTTGCCAATCAACTTGACATGTTCATAACTTTTGATTTGTAGCTCATAATGACAAGAATCCAATGCACATATTAAGCTAGTTAAGTTTTCGATATTGTGAAAAAATTTGAGACGGAAATAGATACGACAAAGCATCCAAGTAATCCAATCGATCCCTAACAGCATGATGCCATGCATTATTTTTCATTTATAAGGTTTTACTCAATGAGCACCAATGATCAGTTGAGAATAATCAAATTAACTGGCCGATCAACTTGTCATGTCCACATTAAATTGTCCATAACTTTTGATTTGTAGGTCAGAATTACTCAATCCAATGCCCACAGTAACCTACTTCAATTTTCTATATTGTGACAAAATTTGAGACAGAAATAGATACGACAAAACGTCCAAGTAATCCAGTCTATCCCAACCTGCGTGATGCCATGCATTATTTTTCATTTATAAACATTTACTGAATGAGCACCAATGATCATTTTTAAATAATCATATTAACTGGCCGATCAACTTGATATGTCCACATTAAATCGTTTGTAACTTTTGATTTAAAGCCGAGAATGACATGAATCCAATACCCACGTTAAGCAACTTGATTTATAAGCCTTACTTAATGAGCACCAGTGATCAGTTTAGAATGATCATTTTAACTCGGCGATCAACTTGACATGACCGCACTAAATCGTCTGTAACTTTTGATTTAGAGCTCACAAACACACAAATCAAATGCCCACGTTATGCTATCTCAATTTTCTGTAGTGTAACAAAATTTGAGACAGAAATAGATACGACAAAGCATCCAAGTAATCCAATCTATCCAAAACTGTGTTATGCCATGCATTATGCTTCATTTATAAGCTTTTACTCAATGAGCACCAATGATCAGTTTAGAATGATCATTTTAACTGGCCGATCATTTTGTCATTTCTGTCCTAAATCGTCCATAACTTTTGATTTATAGCTCAGAATGACATGAATCAAATGCCCACATTAAGCTAGTTCAATTTTCTATGTTGTGACAAAATGTAAAACAGAACTAGATACATTAATCTATCCCAACTTCTTGATGCCATGATTTATGCTTCATTTATAAGCCTTTCCTTAATGAGCACCAATGACCTGTTTTGACTGATCACTTTAACTTGTCACTCAACTTGACACATCCACATTAAATTGTCCGTAACTTTTGATTTAGAACTATGAATGACACGAATCCAATCTATTCCAAACAGCGTGATACCATGCATTTTGCTTCATTTATAAGCCTTTACTTAGTGAGCACCAATGATCTGTTTTGAATGATCATATTAACTGGCCGACCAACTTAACATATCCACACTAAATCGTATGTAACTTTTGATTTTGAGCTCAGAATGACACGAATCCAATGACCACGTTAAGGTAGCTCAATTTTCTATATTGGGACAAAACTTGATACACAAATAGAAATATCAAAGCATCCAAGTAATCTAGTCCATCCCAAACTGTGTGATGCCATGCATTATTCTTCATTTATAAGCTTTTCCTCAACGAGCACCAATGATCAGTTCAGAGTGATCATTTTAACTAGCGGATCAACTTTCCATGTCCGCACTAAATCATCCGTAACTTTTGATTTATAGCTTATAATGACACGAATCCAATGCCCACATTAAGGTAGTTTAATTTTCTATATTGTGAAAAAATTTGAGATCGAACTAGATACAACAAGGTGTCCATGCAGTATAATCTATCCCAAACGCCTTGATGTCATGCATTATGCATCATTTATAATCCTTTACATAATGAGCACCAAAGATCAGCTTGGAATGATCACTTTAAGTGGCCGATCAACATGACATGTCTGCACTAAATCGTCCGTAACTTTTTGATTTAGAGATCAGAATGACAGAAATCCAATGCCCACGTTAAGCTAGCTCAATTTTCTATATTTTGACAAAATTGGAGACATATATAGAGACAACAAAGCATCCAAGTAATCCAATCTATCCCAAACTGAGTGATGCCATTCTTTATGCATGATTTATAAGCCTTTTCCTAATAAGCACCAATGATCAGTTTAGAATTATCACTTTAACTACCAGCTGAACTTGACTTGAAACACTAAATCGTCCATAACTTTTGATTTAGGGCTCAGAAACACACGAACCAAATGCCCACGTTAAGCTAGCTCAATTTTCCAAATTGTGACAAAATTTCAGAAAGAAATTGATATGACAAAGCATCAAAGGCATCCAATCCATCCCAAACTGCGTGATGCCATGCATTATTTTTCATTTATAAGCTTTTACTCAATGAGCACCAATGATAAGTTTAGAATGATCATTTTAACTGGCCGAACAACTTGTCCTATCTGCACTAAATCGTCCATAACTTTTGATTTATACCTTAAAATGACACGAATCCATTGCACACATTAATCTAGTTCAATTTTATATATTGTGACAAAAATTTGAGACATAACTAGATACGACAAAGCATCCAAGTAATCCAATCTATCCCAACCTGAGTGATGCCATGCCTTATACTTCATTTATAAGCCTTTACTCAATGAGCACCAATGATCAGCTTAGAATGATCACTTTAACTGGCCGATCAACTTAATAGGTCCGCACTAAATCGTCCGTAACTTTTGATTTAGAGCTCATAATGACGCAAATCCAATGCCCACGTTAAACTAGCTCAATTTTCTATATTTTGACCAAATTTGAGTCAAATATAGGGACAACAAAGCGTTCATGTAATCCAATCTATCCCAAACTGCGCGATGATATTCATTATTTTGCATTTGTAAGCTTTTACTAAATCAGCACAAATGATCAGTTTAGATTGATCATTTTAACTGGTCGATCAACTTGTCATGTCTGCACTAAATCGTCCATAACTTTTGATTGATGGCGTAGAATGACACGATCCAATGCCCACATTAAGCTAGTTAAATTTTCTATATTGTGACAAAATTTAACACGGAACTAGAAACAAGAAAGAATCCTAGTAATACAATCTATCCCAAACTGAGAGATGCCATGCCTTATGCTTCATCTATAAGCCTTTACTCAATGAGCACCAATGATCAGTTTAAAATGATCACTTTAACTCCCTGATCAATTTGAAATTTCCGTATTAAATTGTCCGTAAGCTTTGATTTAGCGCTCAGAATGACACAAATCCAATACCCACATTCTCGCTCAATTTTCTATATTGTAACAAAATTTGAAACAGAAATAGACACGACAAAGCATCCAAGTAATCTAATCTATCCAAAAATGTGTGATGTCATGCACTATGCTTTATTTATAAGCATTTATTCAATGAGTACCAATGATCATTTTAGAATAATCACTTTAACTGGCCGATCAACTTGACATGTACGCGCTAAATTGTTCGTAACTTTTGATTGAAGACTCAGAATGGCACGAATCTAATGCCCACGTTAAGCTAGCTCAATTGTTTTTTTTTTGACAAAGTTAGAGACAAAAATAGATATGACAAAGCATCCAAGTTATCCAATCAATCCCAAACTGCGTGATGTCGTGTATTATTTTTCATTTATAAGCTTTACTCAATGAGCACCAATGATCAGTTTAGAATGAACATTTTAACTTGCCGATGACTTTGTCATGTCTACACAACATCTTCCATACATTTTGATTTATAGTTCAGAATGACACGAATCCAATGCCCACATTAAGCTAGTTTAATTTTCTATATATTAACAAAATTTGAGACATAACTCGATACAACAAAGCATCCAAGTAATACAATCTATATAGAACTTTGTGATGCCATGCATTATGATTCATTTATAAGCCTTTCTTCAATGAGCACCAATGATCAGTTTAGAATGATCACTTTAACTGGCCGATCAACTTGATATGTCGGCACTAAATCGTCCATAATTTTTGATTTAGAGCTTAGAATGACATGTATCCAATGCCCACGTTAAGCTTGCTCAATTTTCTATATTTTGACAAAATTTCAGACAAAATCGAGACGACAAAGCGTCCAAGTAATCCAATCTATCCCAACTGCTTGATGCCTTAGCTTAATCCGCACCAATGATCAGTTTAGAATTATCACTTTAACTGGCCATTCAACTTTTTATGTCAGCACTAAATCGTCTGTATCATTCGATTTAGAGCTCAGAATGACACGAATCCAATGCCCACGTTAAGCTAGCTCAATTTTCAATATTGTAACAAAATTTGAGACAGAAATAGACAGGACAAAATATCCAAGTAATCCAATCTATCCAAAACTGTGTGATGTCATGCATTATGCTTCATTTATAAGCTTTTACTCAATGAGCACCAAGGATTAGTTTAGAATAATCATATTAACTGGCCGATCAACTTGACATGTCCGCACTAAATCGTCCATAACTTTTAATTTTGAGCTCAGAATGACACGAATACAGTGCCCACGTTAAGCTAGCTCAATTTTCTATATTTTGACAAAATTTGAGACACAAATAGAGATGACAAAGCGTCCAAGTAATCCAATCTATCCAAGCTCCTTGATGTCATGCATATGCTTCATTTATAAGCCTTTACTTAATGAGCACAGATGATCATTTTACAATGATCACTTTAACTAGCCAATCAACTAGACATGTCCACACTAAATCACCCAAACTTTTGATTGATAGCTTAGAATGACATGAATCCAATGGCCACATTAAACTAGTTCAATTTCCTATATTATGGGAAAATTTGAGACAGAACTAGATACGACAAAGCGTCCAAATAATCTGATCTATCCCAAACTGCGTGTGTCATTCCTTATGCTTCATTTATAAGCCTTTAATCAATGATCACCAATAATCAGTTTAGAATGATCACTTTTGATTTAGAGATCAGAAGCACATGAATCCAATGCCCACGTTGAGCTAGATCAATTTTCTATATTGTGAAAAAATTTGAGATAGAAATAGATACGACAAAGCGTCCAAGTAATCTAATCTATCCAAAACTGTGTGATGTCATGCATTATGCTTCATTTATAAGCCTTTACTCAATCAGCACAAATGATCAGTTTAAAATGACCACTTTAACTCCCCGATCAACTTGACAAGTCCGCACTAAATCGTCTGTAACTTTTGATTTAGAGCTTAGAATGATACGAATCCAATGCCCATATTAAGTTCGCTCAATTTTCTATATTTTGACAAAATTTGAGTTAGAAATAGAGATGACAAAGCGTCCAAGTAATCCAATCAATCCAAACTGATTGATGCCATGCATTATGCTTTGGTCATAGGCCTTAGCTTAATCATCACCAGTGATCAGCTTAGAATGATCACTTTAACCTGCCACGCAACTTGACATGTCCGCACTAAATCGTTTGCAACTTTTGATTTAGAGCTCAGAATTACATGAATCTAATGCCCACGTTAAGCTAGCTCAATTTTCTATATTGTAACAAAATTTGAGACCGAAATAGACACCACAAAGCGTCCAAGTAATCTAATCTATCCCAAACTAAATTGACACCACAAAGCGTCCAAGTAATCCAATCTATCCCAAACTGCATGATGCCACGCCTTATGCTTCAGTTATAAGCCTTTACTCAATGAGAACAAATGATCAGTTTGGAATGATCACTTTAACTGGCCGATCAACTTGACATGTCCGCACTAAATCATCTGTAACTTTTGATTTAGAGTATAGAATGACATGAATCCAATCCCCATGTTAACCTAGCTCAATTTTCTATATTTTGACAACAATTGAGAGGGAAATAGAGACGCTAAAGCGTCCAAGTAATCCAATCTATCCAAACTCCTTGATGGCATGCTTTATACTTCATTTATAAGCCTTTACTTAATGACCACCAATGATCAGTTAAGAATGATCACTTTAACTGGCCGATCACCTTGACATTTCTGCACTAAATTGTTTGTAACTTTTGATTAAGAGCTCGGAAAAACACGAATCCAATGCCCACGTTAAGGTAGCTAAATTTTGTAAATTATAATGAAATTAGAGATAAAATAGATAAGAGAAAGCGTACAAGTAATCCAGTCCATCCAAGACTGCGTGATGCCATCCATTATGCTTCATTTATAAGCCTTTACCCAATGAGCACCAATGGCTAGTTTAGAACGATTTTTAACTGGACGATCAACTTCACATGTCTGCACTAAATCGTCCGTAACTTTTGATTTAGAGCTCAGAATGACACGAATCGAATGCCCATATTAAGGTAGCTCAATGTTCTATGTTTTGACAAAATTTGAGACAAGAATAGAGACAACAAAGCATTCAAGTAATCCAATCTATCCAAACTCCTTGATGCCATGTATTATGCTTCATTTATAAGTCTTTACTTAATGAGCACCAAAGATCAGTTTAGAATGATCACTTCAACTAGCCGATCAACTTGACTTGTCCGCACTAAATCGTCTGTAAGTCTTAAGTTAGAGCTCATAATGACACGAATTCAATGCCCACGTTAAGCTTGCTCAATTTTCTATATTGTAACAAAATTTGAGAAAGAAATAGATACGACAAAGCGTGCAAGTAATCCTATCCATCCCAAACTGTGTGATGCCATGCATTATTTTTCAATATTAAGCTTTTACTAAATGAGCACCAATCAGTTTAGAATGATCAATTCGACTGGCCGATCAACTTGTCATGTCTCCACAAAATCGTCCATAACATTTGATTTATAGCTCATAATTACACGAATCCAATTCCCACATTAAGCTAGTTCAATATTTTATATTGTGACAAAATTTGAGGCATAACTAGATACGACAAAGCCTACAAATAATCCAATATATCCCAAACTGCGTGATGCCATGGCGTATGCTTAATTTATAAGCCTTTACTCAATGAGCACCAATGACCAGATTCAAATGATCACTTTAACTGGCCGATCAACTTGACTTGTCCGCACTAAATCGTTTGTAACTTTTGATTTAGAGCTAAGAATGACACAAATCCAATGCCCACATTAACTAGCTCAATTTTCTATATTTTGACAAAATTTGAGACAGAAAAGACAACAAACTATCCAAGTAATCCAATCTATCCAAACTAGTTGATGCCATGCATTATGCTTCATTTAAAAGCCTTAGCTTAATCAACACTAATGATCAGTTTAGAATGATCACTTTAACTGACCACTCAATATGACATGTCCGCACTAAATAGTCCGTAACTTTTGATTAAGAGCTTAGAATGATATGAATCCGATGCCGACATTAAGCTAGCTCAATTTTCTATATTCTAACAAAATTTGAGACAAAAATAGAGACAACAAAGCGTCCAAGTAATACAATCTATCCAAACTCTTTGATGCCATGTATTATGCTTCATTTATAAGCCTTTACTTAATGAGCATCAATGATCATTTCAGAATAATCATATTAACTCGCAGATCAAGTTGACATGTATGCAATAAATCGTTTGAAACTTTTGATTTTTAGCTCAGATCACACGAGTGTAGTGCCTCGTGATGCCATACATTATGCTTCATTTTTAAACCTTTACTCAATGAGCACAAATGATCAGTTTAGAATGATCACTTTAACTGGCTGATCAACTTGGCATGTCCACACTAAATCATCCCTAACTTTTTATTTAGAGCTTAGAATAACAATTCAATCCCCACGTTAAGCTAGCTCAATGTTCTATATTGTGACAAAATTTTAGACAGAAATAAAGATGACAAAACATCCAAGTAATCCAATCTATCGTAACTGCTTGATGCCATGCATTATGCTTCATTTATAAGCCTTCACTTAATGAGCACCAATGATCAGTTTAGAATGATAACTTTATTTGGCCGTTCAACTTGACATGTGCACAATAAATCGTCAGTAACTTTTAATTTAGAGCTCCGAAACACACAAATCCAATGCCCACATTAAGCTAGCTCAATTTTATATATTGTAGCAAAATTTAAGACAGAAATAGATACAATAAAGCGTCCAAATAATCCAATATATTCAAAACTGTATTATGCCATCCATTATGCTTCATTAATAAGCCTTTACTCAATGAGCACCAACAATAAGTTTACAATGATCACTTTAACTGGCCGATCAACTTGACATGTCCGCACTAAATCGTCCGTAATTTTTTATTTAGAGCTCAGAATGACACAAATCCAATGCCCACGTTAAGCTAGCTCAATTTTCTATATTGTGACAAAATTTGAGACAGAACTAGGCACGAAAAAGCTTCCAAGTAATCCAATCTATCCAAAACTGTGTGATGCTATACATTATGCTTCTTTTACAAGCCTTTACTCAATGAGCAGCAATGATCAGTTTATAATAATCATATTAACTGGCCGATCAACTTGACATGTCCACACTAAATAATCCGTTACTTTTGATTTTGATATCAGAATGACATGAATGCAATGCCCATGTTAAGCTAGATAAATTTTCTATATTTTGACAAAATTTGAGACAAAAGTATAGAAGACAAAGCGTCCAAGTAATCCAATCTATCACAAACCTCATGATGCAATGCCTTAGGCTTCATTTATAAGCATTTACTAAATGAGCACCAATGATCATTTTAGAATGACCATTTTAACGGGCCGATCAACTTGACATGTCCGCCCGGAATCATCTATAACTTTTGATTTAGAGCTCAGAATGACACGAATCCAATGCTCATGTTAAGCTAGCTCAATTTTCTATATTGTGATGAAATTTGAGAGATAAATAGATACAACACAGCGTACAAGTAATCAAATCTTTCGAGAACTGTGTGATGTCATGCATTATTTTTTATTTATAAGCTTTTACTCAATGAGCACCACTGATCAGTTTGGAATGATCACTTTTACTGGCCACTCAACTTGACATGTACGAACTAAATCGTCCGTAACTTTTGATTTAGAGCTCAGAATGACACAAATCTAATGCAAATGTTAAGCTAGCTCAGTTTTCTATATTGTATCAAAATTTGACATAAAATTAGACGCGACAATGCTTCCAAGTAATCCAATCTATCCAAAACTATGTGATGCCATATATTATACTTCTTTGATAAGCCATTATTCAATGAGCACCAACAGATCACTTTAACTGGCCGATCAACTTTACATGTTTGTAGTAAATTGTCCGTAACTTTTCATTTAGAGCTCAGAATGACACGAATCCAATGTCCATGTTAAGCTAGCTATATTTTCTATATTTTGACAAAATATTAGACCGAAAGAGAGAAGACAAAGCGTCCAAGTAATCCAATCCATCCCAAACTGCATAATGCCATGCATTATTTTTCATTTATAAGCTTTTACTCAATGAGCACCAATGATCAGTTTGGAATGATCATTTTAACTAGTCGATCAACTTGTCATGGATGCTCTAAATCGTCCATAACTTTTAGCTAATACCTCAGAATTAAACGAATCCAATGCCCACATTAATCTATTTCAATTTGCTATATTAGGAAAAAATTTGAGACAGAACAAGATATGACAAAGCGTCCAAGTAATCTAATCTATCCAAAACTGTGTGATACCATGCATTATGCTTCCTTTTTAAGCCTTTATTCAATGAGCACCAATGATCAGTTTAGAGTGATCACTTTAACTGGTCGATCAACTTGACATATCCGCACTAAATCTTCTATAACTTTTGATTTAGAACTCTGAAACACACGAATCCAATCCCCACATTAAGCAAGCTCAATTTCCTATATTGTAATAAAACTTAAGATAGAGATAGATATGAAAAAGTGTCCAAGTAATCCAATCTATCTAAAACTGTGTGATGCCATGCATTATGCTTCATTTATAAGCCTTTACCCAATGCTCAGTTTAGAATAATCCCTTTAACTGGCTGATCAACTTGGCATGTCCACACTAAATCATCACTAACTTTTAATTTAGAATTTAGAATTACAACAATTCAACACCCACGTTAAACTATTGCAATTTTCAATATTTTGACAAAATTTTAGACAAAAATAGAGACGACAAAATGTTCAAGTAATCCAATCTATCCAAACTGCTTGATGCCATGCATTATACTTCATTTACAAGTCTTTACATAATGAGCACCAATGATCAGTTTAGAATGATAACTTTATTTGGCCGTTCCACTTGACATGTCCACACTAAATCGTAAGTAACTTTTGGTTTAGAGCTCCAAAACACAGGAATCCAATGCCCACGTTAAGCTAGCTCAATTTACTATATTGATCCAAAATTGTGTGATGTCATGCATTATGCTTCAATTATAAGCCTTTACTCAATGAGCACCAATGATCAGTTTAGAATGATCACTTTAATTGGCCGATCAACTTGACATGTCCGCACTAAATTTTCTGTAACTTTTGATTTAGAGCTTAAGGTAATACGAATCCAATGCCCATGTTAAACTAGCTCAATTTTCTATATTTTGAAAAAACTTGACACAAAAAGAGAGACGACAAAGCATCCAAGTAATCAAATCTATCCAAACTGCTTGATGCCATGCATTATCCGTCATTTATAAGCCCTTACTTAATGAGCACCAATGATCAGTTAAAAATGATTACTTGAACCGGCTGATCAATTTGACATGTCCACACCAAAAATCATTCATAACTTTTGATTTAGAACTCCGAATGATACGAATCCAATGCCCATGTTAAGCTAACTCCATTTTATATATTGTAACAAAATTTGAGACAGAAATAGATACGACAAGGCATCCATATAATCCAATCCATCCCAAACTGCATAATGCCATGCATTATTTTTTCATTTATAAGCTTTTACTCAATGAGCACCAATGATCAGTTTGGAATGATCATTTTAACTAGTCGATCAACTTGTCATGGATGCTCTATATCCTCCATAACTTTTAGCTAATACCTCAGAATTACACGAATCCAATGCCCACATTAAGCTAGTTCAATTTGCTATATTGGGAAAAAATTTGAGACAGAACAAGATATGACAAAGCGTCCAAGTAATCTAATCTATCCAAAACTGTGTGATGCCATGCATTATGCTTCCTTTTTAAGCGTTTATTCAATGAGCACCAATAATCAGTTTAGAATGATCACTTTAACTGATCGATCAACTTAACATATCTGCACTAAATCTTCTATAACTTTTGATTTAGAACTCCGAAACACACGAATCCAATCCCCACATTAAGCAAGCTCAATTTCCTATATTGTAATAAAACTTAAGATAGAGATAGATATGACAGAGTGTCCAAGTAATCCAATCTATCTAAAACTGTGTGATGCCATGCATTATGCTTCATTTATAAGCCTTTACCCAATGCTCAGTTTAGAATAATCACTTTAACTGGCTGATCAACTCGGCATGTCCACACTAAATCATCACTAACTTTTAATTTAGAACTTAGAATGACAACAATTCAACGCCCACGTTAAACTAGCTCAATTTTCAATATTTTGACAAAATTTGAGACAAAAATGGAGACGACAAAATGGTCAAGTAATCCAATCTATCCAAACTGCTTGATGCCATGTATTATACTTTATTTATAAATCTTTACTTAATGAGCACCAATGATCAGTTTAGAATGATAACTTTATTTGGCCGTTCAACTTGACAAGTCCACACTAAAACGTAAGTAACTTTTGATTTAGAGCTCCAAAACACACGAATCCAATGCCCACGTTAAGCTAGCTCAATTTTCGATATTGTAAAAAAATTTGATATAGAAATAGATATGATAAAGCATCCAAATAATCTAATCTATCCAAAACAGTGTGATGCCATGCATTATGCTTCAGTTATAAGCCTTTACTCAATGAGCACCAATGATCAGTTTAGAATGATCACTTTAATTGGCCGATCAACTTGACATGTCCGCACTAAATTGTTGGTAACTTTTGATTTAGAGCTTAAGGTAATACGAATCCAATGCCCATGTTAAACTAGCTCAATTTTCTATATATTGACAAAATTTGAGACAAAAAGAGAGATGACAAAGCGTCCAAGTAATCAAATCTATCCAAACTGCTTGATGCCATGCATTATCCGTCATTTGTAAGCCCTTACTTAATGAGCACCAATGATCAGTTAAAAATGATCACTTGAACCGGCCGATCAATTTGACATGTCCGCACCAAAATCGTTCGTAACTTTTGATTTAGAAATCCGAATGACACGAATCCAATGCCCATGTTAAGCTAACTCCATTTTATATATTGTAACAAAATTTGAGACAGAAATAGATACGACAAGGCATCCGTATAATCCAATCTATCCCAAACTGCATAATGCCATGCATTATTTTTCATTTATAAGCTTTTACTCAATGGGCACCAATGATCAGTTTGGAATGATCATTTTAACTAGTCGATCAACTTGTAATAGATGCTCTAAATCGTCCATAACTTTTAGGTAATACCTCAGAATTACACGAATCCAGTGCCCACATTAAGCTAGTTCAATTTGCTATATTGGGAAAAAATTTGAGACAGAACTAGATCTGACAAAGCGTCCAAGTAATCTAATCTATCCAAAACTGTGTGATGCCATGCATTATGCTTCCTTTTTAAGCGTTTATTCAATGAGCACCAATAATCAGTTTAGAATCATCACTTTAACTGATCGATGAACTTGACATGTACGCGCTAAATCATCCATTACTATTGATTTAGAGCTCATAATGACAAAAATTGAAAGCCCACGTTAAGCTTGTTCAATTTTCTATATTCTGACAAAATTTTAGACATAAATAGAGAAGACAAAGCATGCAAGTAATCCAATCTATCGAAACTACTTGATGCAATGCATTACGCTTCATTTAGAAGCCTTTACGTAATGAGTACCAATGATCAGTTTAGAATGATAACTTTAACTAGACGATCAACTTGACATGTCCGTACTAAATCGTTTGTACCTTTTGATTTATAGCTCAGAAACACAAGAATGCAATGGCCACGTTTAACTAGCTCAATTTCCTATTTTGTAACAAAATTTGAGACAGAAATAGATACAATAAAGTGTCAGAGTTATCCAATCTATCCAAAACTGTGTGATGCCATGAATTATGCTTCATTTATAACCCTTTACTCAATGAGCACCAATGATTAGTTTAGAATGATCACTTTAACAGGGCGACCAACATGACATGTCCACACTAAATTGTTTGTAACTCTTAATTTAGAGCTCAAACTGACACGAATCCAATGCCCATGTTAAGCTAGCTTAATTTTCTATATTTTGACAAAATTTGAGACAAAAATCGACACGACAAAGCATGCTAGTAATCAAACCTATCCAAACTTGTTGATGCCATGTGTTATGCGTCATTTATAAGCCTTTACTTAATGAGCACCAATGATCAGTTTAGAATGATCACTTTAAATGGTCGATCAACTTGACATGTCCGCACCAAAAATCGTCCGTAACTTTTGATTTTAAGCTCAAAATGACACGAATCCAAAGCCCACGTTAAGCTAGATAAATTTTCTATATTTTGACAAAATTTTAGACAGAAGTACAGACGACAAAGCGTCCAAGTAATCCAATCTATCACAAACTGCGTGATGACAAGCCTTAGGCTTCATTTAGAAGCCTTTTCTTAATGAACACCAATGGTCAGTTTAGAATGATTACTTCAACTGGCTGATCAACTTGACATGTCCGCACTAATTCGTCCGTGATTTTTGATTTAAAGTTTAGAATGACACGAATCCAATGCCCACGTTAAGCTAGCTCAATTTTCTATATTTTTGCAAATTTGGGACAGAAAAAGAGAAGAAAAGGTGTCCAAGTAATCCAATCTATCAAAAACTGTGTGATGCCATGCATTATGCCTCATTTATAAGCCTTTACTTAATGAGCACCAATGATGAGTTTAGAATGATCACTTTAACTGGCCAATAAACTTGACATGTCGGCACTAAATCGTCCGCAACTTTTGATTTAGAACTTAGAATGACACAAATCTAATGTCCACGTTAAACTAGCTCAATTTTCTATATTGTAACAAATATGGTGACAAAAATAGACACGTAATTGTCCGATCAACTTGACATTTCCTTACTAAATTGTCCATAATTTTCATTTAGAGCTCAGAATAACAAGAATCCAATGTCCACGTTAAGCTGGCTCAATTTTCTATATTATGACAAAATTTGAGACAGAAATAGATACGACAAAGTGTCCAAGTAATCCAATTTTAACTGGCCGATCAACTTAACATGTCTACACTAAATCGTCAAGAACTTTTGATTTATAACTCAGAATGACACGAATCCAATACCCACATTAAGCTAATTCAATTTTCTATATTGTGAAAAAATTTGAGAAAGAACTAGATATGACAAAGAGTCCAAGTAATCCAATTTATCCCGAACTGCGTGATGCCATGCATTATGTGTCTTTTATGTGCCTTTACTCAATGAGCCCAATCATCAGTTTAGAATGATCACTTTAACTGGCCGGTCAACTTGACATGTTCACACTAAATCATCAATAACTTTTGATTTAGAGCTCAGAATGAAACAAATCCAATGCCCACGTTAAGCTAGTTCAATTTTCTATATTTTGAAAAAATTTGAGAAAGAACTAGATACGACAAATCGTCCAAGTAATCCAATCTATTCAAACCGCTTTGATGCCATGTTCTATGCTTCATTTATTAGCCTTTACTTAATGACCACTAATGATCAGTTTAGAAGGATCACTTTAACTGGCGATCACCTTGACATGTCCTCACTAAATAAGAGGTAACTATTGATTTAGAGCTCATAATGACACTAATCCAATGCCCACGTTATGCTAGCTCAATTTTCTTTATTTTAACAAAATTGGAGACAGAAATAGATATGACAAAACATCCAGGTAATCCAATCTATACAAAACTTTGTGATGCCATGCATTATGCTTTATTTATAAGCCATTACTCAATGAGCACCCATGATGAGTTTATAATGATCATTTTAACTGGCCGATCAACTTGACATGTCTGCATTAAATCAATCGTAACTTTTGATTTATAGCTCATAATGACACGAATCTAATACCCAAATTAATCTAGTTCAATTTTCTATACTGTGACAAAATTTGAGACAGAACAAGAATCGACAAGCTTCCAAGTAATCCATTCTATCCAAAATTGCGTGATGCCATGCATTATGCTTCATTTATAAGCCTTTCCTCATTGATCACCAATGATCATATTAGAATGATCACTTTAACTTGCCGATAAACTTGACATCTCCAAACTAAATCGTCCGTATATTTTGATTTAGATCTCAAAATGACACTAATCCAATGTCCACGTTAAGCTAGTTTAATTTTCTATATTTTAACAAAATTTGGGACCAAAAAAGAGACAACAAAGCATCCAAGTAATCAGTCTATCCCAAACTACATGATGCCATGTTTTATGCTTCATCTATAAGAATTTACTTAATGAGCACCAATGGTAACATTAGAATGATCACTTTAACTAGCGATCAACTTGACATGTCCGCACTAAATCGTTTGTAACTTTTGTTTTACAGCTCATACTAAAGCAAATCCAAAGCCCAAGTTAAGATAGCTCAATTTTCTATATTGTGATAAAAGTTGAGACAAAAAAATAAATACGAAAAAGCATTTCAAGTAATTCAATTTAACCAAAAATGCGTGATGACATGCATTATGCTTCATTTCTAAGCCTTTACTCAATGAGCACCAATGATAAGTTTAGAATGATCACTTTAACTGGCCGATCAACTTGACATGTCTGCACTAAATCGTCCTTAACTTATATTTTAGAGCTCAGAATGACACAAATCCAATGCCCACGTTAAGTTAGCTCAATTTTCTATATTGTGACAAAATATGAGACAGAACTAGATACGAAAAAGTGCCCAAGTAATCCAATCTATTCCAAACTCCGTGATCCCATATTTTTGCTTCATTTATAAGCGTTTACTTAATGAGCACCGATGATAAGTTTAGAATGATCACTTCAACTAGGTGATCAACTTGACATGTCTTCAGTAAATCGTCCGTAACGTTTTATTTAGAGCTCAGTAAAACACGAATCCAATGCCTACGTTAAGCTAGCTCAATTTTCTATATTGTGACAAAATTGGGACAAAAATAAATACGAAAAAGCGTTCAAGTATTTCAATCTAGCCAAAACTGTGTGATGCCATGCATTATGCATAATTTATAAGCCTTTACTCAATGAGCACCAATGATCAGTTTAGAATGATCAGTTTAACTGGCCAATAAAATATACATGTCCGCACTAAATCATCACTAACTTTTGATTTAGAGCTCAGAATGACACGAATCCAATGCCGATGTTAAGCTACGTCAATTTTCTATATTGTGACACAATTTGAGACAGAAACAGATACAAAAAAGCGTTCAAGTAATCCAATCAAGCCGAATCCACGTGATGCAATAACCATTTATAAACATTTATTTTATAAACATTTACTCAATAACCACCAACGATCAGTTTAGAATGATCACTTTAACTGGACGATCAACTTGACATATCCACACTAAATGTCTGTAACTTATGATTTATAGCTATCAATAACACGAATCCAATGCCCACGTTAAGCCAGCTCAATTCAATATTAAAACCAAATTTGAGACAGAAATAGATAAGATAAAACGTCCAAGTAATCCAATCTATACCCAACTGCGTGATGTCATGCATTATGCTTCATTTATAAACCTTAACTCAATGAGCACCAATGATCAGTTTAGAATGATCAGTTTAATTGGCCGATCAACTTGACATGTCTACACTAAATCATCCGTAACTTTTGATTTAGAGCTCAGAATGACACGAATCCAATGGCCACGTTAAGCTAGCTAAACTTTCTATATTGCGACAAAATTTGAGACCGCAATTGATACAAAAAGCGTTCAAGTAATCCAATCTATCCAAAACTGCGTGATACCATGCATTATGTTTCATTTACAAGTCTTTACTCACTGAGCACCAATGATGAGTTTAGAATAATCAATTTAACTGGGTGATCAACTTACATCTTTCCACTAAATCGTGCATAACTTTTTATTTATAGCGTATAATGACATTAAGATCAGTTTAGAATGATCATATAACTGGACATACACTTGACATGCTTGCACTAAATCGTCCATAACTTTTGATTTATAGCTCATAATGACAAGAATCCAATGCCCGCGTTAAGCTAGCTAAATTTTCTATATTATGACAAAATTTGAGATCGCAATAGATACGAAAAAGTGTTCAAGTAATCTAAGCTAGACAGAAATGCGTAATGCCATGCATTTTGCTTCATTTATATGCCTTTACTCAATGAGCACCAATGATCAGTTTAGAATGATCACTTTAACTGGCCGATCCACTAGACATTTCCGCACTAAATCGTCCGTAAGTTTTGATGTAGAGCTCAGAATGACACAAATCCAATGCCCACGTTAAGCTAGATCAAGTTTTTTATATTGTGATAAAATTTAATACTAAAATTGCTTCAACAAGTCCTCCAAGTAATGAAATCTTTCCAAAACTACGTGATGTCATGCATTATGCTTCATTTATAAGCCTTTAATCAATGAGCACCAATGATCAACATAGAATGATCAATTTAACTAGGCGATTAACTTGACATGTACGCACTAAATCGTCCGTAACTTTTGATTTAGGGCTCAGAATGACACGAACCAAACGCCTACGTTAAACTGGATGAATTTTCTGTATTGTGAAAGAATTGAAGACAGAAATAGAAACGAGAACGCCTCCATGTAATCCAATCAAACCTGAACTGCGTGATGTCATACATTATGCTTCATTTATATGCCTTTACTCAATGAGCACCAATGATCAGCTTACAAAAATCACTTTAATTGGCCGATACACTTGACATCCCCACACTAAATCATCCATAACTTTGGATTTAGAGCTAAGAGTGACCCGAATCCAATCCCATGTTAAGCTAGCTCAATTTTCTATATTTTGACAAAATTTGAGACAGAAATAGATACGAAAAAGTGTTCAATTAATCCAATCTAGCCAAAACTGCATGATGCCATGCACAATGTTTCATTTATAAGCCTTTACTCAATGAGCACCAATGATAAGTTTAGAATGATCAATTTAACTGGCCGATGAACTTGACATGTCCGCACTAAATCATCCCTAACTTTTGATTTTGAGCTTAGAATGACATGAATCCAATGCCTACGATAAGCTAGCTCAATTTTCTGAATTGTGACAAAAATTGAGACAAAAATATATACGAAAAAAACATTCAAGTAATCCAATCTAACCATACCTGCGTGATGCCATGCATTATGTTTCATTTCTTAGCTTTTACTCAATTACAACCAATGAGCAGTTTAGAATGATCTAATTAACTGGCCGGTAGACTTTACATGTCTGCAAGAAATCATCCCTAATTTTTGATTTAAAGCTCAGAATGACACGAATCCAATTCCTACCTTAAGATAGCTCAATTTTCGATATTGTGACAAAATTTGAGACCGATATATATATAAAAAATAATTCAAGTAATCCAATCTAACCAAAAATGCATGATACCATGCATTATGCTTCATTTATAAGCCTTTACTCAATGAGCACCAATGATCATTTAAGAATGATCACTTTAACTGGACCATCAACTTGATATATCTGCACTAAATCATCCGTAACTTATGATTTATAGCTCAGAATGAGACGGATCCAATGCCCATGTTAAGTTACCTCAATTTTCTATATTGTGACCAAACATGAGAAAGAAATAGATACACAAAAAGCGTTCAAGAAATCCAATAAACCAAAACTGCATGATGCCATGCATTATGCTTCATTTATAAGTCTTTATTCAATGACCATAAATGATTAGTTTTGAATGATCACATTAACATGTCTGCACTGAATTGTCCTTAACTATTGATTTAGAGCTCAGAATAACACAAATCCAATGTCCATGTTAAGTTAGCTCAATTTTCTATATTGTGACAAAATTTGAGACAAAAATAGATACGAAAAAGCATTCAAGTAATCCAATATAACCAAAACTGTGTGATGCCATGCATTATGGTTCATTTCTAAACCTTTACTCAATGAGAACCAATGATCAGTTTAGAATGAACAATTTAACTGGCCAATCAACTTGTCATGTCCGCATTAAATCATCCCAAACTTTTGAGCTCATAATGACACGAATCGAATGCCTACGTTAATCTAGATCAATTTTTTAAATTGTGACAAAATTTGAGACAAACATAGATACGAAAAATCGTTCAAGTAATCCAATCTAACCAAAACTGTGTGATGCCATGCATTATGCTTCATTTCTAAGCCTTTACTCAATGAGCACCAATGATCAGTTCAAAATGATCTCTTTAACTGGACGATCAACTTGACATGTCTGCACGAAATCATCCCTAACTTTTGATTTAGAGCTCAGAATGACACGAATCCAAAGCCTAACTTAAGCTAGCTCAGTTTTTTATATTGTGACAAAATATGAGACATAAATTTATATAATAAATCATTCAAGTAATCCAATCTAACCAAAACAGCGTGGTGCATTGCATTATGCTTCATTTATAAAACTTTATTCAATGAGCACAAATGATCATTTTAGAATGATCACTTTAACTAGACGGTCAACTTTACATGTCCACACTAAATCATCTGTAACTATTGGTTTGGATCCAAGAATAACACGAATCCAATGCCCACGTTAATCTAGCTCAATTTTCTATATTGTGGCGAATTTTGAGACAAAAATAGATACACAAAAGCATTCAAGTAATTCAATCTATGCAAAACTGCATGATGCCATGCATTATGCTTCATTTATAAGCCTTTACTCAATGAGCACAAATGATCAGTTTCGAATGATCACTTTACTAGGTGATCAACTTGACATGTCCGCACTAAATCGTTCGTAACTATTGTTTTAGAGCTCAGAATAACGCAATTCCGAAGCCCAAGTTAAGATAGCTCAATTTTCTATATTGTGATAAAATTTGAGATAAAAATATATACAAAAAAGCATTCAAGAATCCAATTTAACCAAAACTGTGTGATGCCATGCATTATGCTTCATTTCTAAGCCTTTACTCAATGAGCACCAATGATCAGTTTAGAATGATCACTTTAACTGGCCGATCAACTTGACATGTCTGCACTAAATCGTCCTTAACTTATATTTTAGAGCTCACAATAACACAAATCCAATGCCCACGTTAAGTTAGCTCAAGTTTCTATATTGTGACAAAATTTGAGACAGAATTAGATACAAAAAAGCGTCCAAGTAATCCAATCTATCCCAAACTCCGTGATCCCATGATTTTTGCTTATTTATAAGCGGTTACTTAATGAGCACCAATGATCAGTTTAGAATGATCACTTTAACTAGGTGATCAACTTGACATGTCTGCAGTAAATCGTCCGTAACTTTTTATTTAGAGCTCAGTATAACCCTAATCCAATGCCTACGTTAAGGTAGCTCAATTTTCTATATTGTGACAAAATTTGGGACAAAAATAAATACGAAAAAGAGTTCAAGTAATCCAATCTAGCCAAAACTGTGTGATGCCATGCATTATGCTTCATTTATAAGCCTTCACTCAATGAGCACCAATGATCAGTTTAGAATGATCACTTTAACTGGCCGATAAAATAGACATGTCCGCACTAAATCATCACTAACTTTTGATTTAGAGATCAGAATGACAGGAATCCAATTCCCACGTTAAACTACATCAATTTTCTATATTGTCACAAAATTTGAGACAGAAACAGATACAAAAAAGTGTTCAAGTAGTCCAATCTAGCCAAAACTGTGTGATGCCATGAATTATGCTTAATTTATAAGCATTTACTCAGAGACCACCAATGATCATTTAGGAATGATAACTTTAACTGGCCGATCAACTTGACATATCCGCATTAAATGTCCGTAACTTATGATTTAGAGCTCTTAATAACATGAATCCAATTCCCATGTTAAGCTAGCTCAATTTTCTATATTGTCACCATATTTGAGACAGAAATAAATAAGACAAAGCGTCCGTAACTTATGATTTAGAGCTCATAATGACAAGAATCCAATGCCCATCAGAAGTTAGTTCAATTTTCTATATTGTGACAAAATTTGAGACAAAAATAGATACGAAAAAGCTTTTAAATAATCCAATATAACCAAAACTGCATGATGCCATGCATTATACTTCATATTAAAGTCTTTAATTAATGGGAACCAATGACCAGTTTAAAATGATTCAATTTAACTGGCCGATCAACTTGACATATCCACACCAAATAATCCCTAATTTTTGAATTAGAGCTCAGAATAACACGAATCTAATGTCTACGTTAAGCTAGCTAAAGTTTCTAAATTGTGACAAAATTTGAGACGAAAATATATACGTAAAAGCGTTTAAGTAATCCAATCTAACAAAAACTGCGTGATGCCATAAATTATGCTTCATTTCTATGCCTTTACTCAATGAACATAAATGATCAGTTTAGAATGGTCACTTTAACTGGACGATCAACTTGACATGTTCGTACCATACCATCCCTAACTTTTTATTTAGAGCTTAAAATGACACGAATCCAATGCCTACGTTAATCTAGGTCAATTTTCTATATTCTGCAAAAAATTTGAGACAAAAATATATACGAAAAAGCGCTCAAGTAATCCAATCTAACCAAAACTCCTTGTTGCCATGCATTATGCTTCATTTCTAAGCCTTTACTCAATGAACACTAATGATTAGTTTAGAATGATCACATTAATTGGCCGATCAACTTGACATGTCTGCACTAAATCGTCCGTAACTTTTGATTTAGAGCTCCAAATGACACAAATCCAATGCCTACGTTAAGCTAGCTCAATTTTCTATATTGGGACAGAAATAGATATAAAAAAGCGTTCAAGTAATTGAATATAACCAAAACTGCGTGATACCATGCATTATGCTTCATTTATAAACCTTTACTCAATGAGCACCAATGATCATTTAAGAATGATCACTTTAACTAACCGATCAACTTGACATGTCCGCACTCAATCGTCCATAACTTTTGATTTATAGCTCAGAATGACACGAATCTAATGCCCACGTTAAGCTTGCTCAATTTTCTCTATTGTGACAAATTTTGAGACAGAAATAGATACAAAAAGCATTCAAATAATCCAATCTATGCAAAACTGCATGATGGCATGCATTATGCTTCATTTATAAGCCTTTACTCAATGACCACAAATGATCAGTTTAGAATGATCACTGTAACTGGCCGATCAACTTGATATGTACGCACTAAATCGCCTGTAACTTATGATTTAGAGCTCATAATGACATGAATCTAATGCCCACGTTAAGCAAGCTCAATTTTCTAAATTGTGAGAAAATTTGAGATAGATAGATACAAAAAGTGTTCAAGTAATCCAATATATGCAAAACTGCATGATGCCATGCATTATACTTCATTTCTAAGCCTTTACTCAATGGGAACCAATGATCGGTTTAGAATGGTCACTTTCACTGGCCGATCAACTTGACATGTACGCACTAAATCATCCCTAACTTTTGATTTAGAGGTCAGAATGACACGAATCCAATGGCTACGTTAAGCTTGAACAATTTTCTAAATCGTGACAAAATTAGAGACAAAAATAGATACGAAAAAGTGTTCAAGTAATCCAATCTAACCAGAACTGCGTGATGCCATGCGTTATGCTTCATTTCTAAGCCTTTATTCAATGAGCAACAATGATCAATTTAGAATGATCACTTTAACTGGCCAATCAACTTGACATGTCCGCACTAAATCATCCTTAACTTTTGATTTAGAGCTCAGAATGACACGAATCCAATGCCTACTTTAAGCTAGCTCAATTTTCTATATTGTGACAAAATTTGAGACAAAATATATACGAAAAAGCATACAAGTAATCCAATCTAACCAAAAATGCGTGATGCCATACATTATGCTTCACTTCTAAGCCTTTACTCAATTGGCACTAATGCTCAGTTTATAATGATCACTTTAACTGGCCGATCAACTTGACATGTCTACACTAAATCATGACTAACTTTTGATTTAGAGCTCCGAATGACACGAATCCAATGGCTACATTAAGCTAGCCCAATTTTCTATATTGTGATAAAAATAGATATAAAAAAGCGTTCAAGTAATCGAATACAACCAATCTAAGCTTTTACTGCGTGATGCTATACATTATGTTTCATTGATAAGCTTTTACTCAATGAGCACCAATGATCAGTTAAGAATGATCACTATAACCGGCCGATAAACTTGACATGTTCGCCCTAAATCGTCCGTAATTTATGATTTAGAGCTCATAATGACATGAATCCAATCCCCACGTTAAGCTAGCTCAATTTTCTATATTGTGAAAAAATTTGAGACAGAAATAGATACAAAAACTGTTCAAGTAATCCAATCTATGCAAAACTGCATGATGCCATGCATTATACTTCATTTCTAAGCCTTTACTCAATGGGAATCATTAATCAGTTTAGAATGATCACTTTAACTGGCCTATCAACTTGACATGTCCGCACTAAATCATCCTTAACTTTTGATTTAGAGCTCAGAATGGCATGAATCCAATGCCTACGTTAATCTAGCTAAATTTTCTAAATTGTGACAAAATTTGAGACGAAAATAGATTTGAAATAGCATTCAAGTAATCCAATCTAACCAAAAATGCGTCATGCCATGCATTATGCTTCATTTCGAAGCCTTTACTCAATGACCACCAATAATTAGTTTAGAATGATCAATTTAACTGGCCGATCAACTTGACATGCCTACACTAAATCATCACTAACTTTTGATTTAGAGCTCCGAATGACACGAATCCAATGCCTACGTTAAGCTAGCTCAATTTTAAATATTGTAACAGAAATAGATATAAAAAAGCATTCAAGTAATCGAATATAACCAAAAATGAGTGATGCCATGCATTATGCTTCATTTATAAGCCTTTTCTCAATGAGTCCTAATGATCAGTTAATAATGATCACCTTAACTTGCCGATCAACTTGACATTTCCGCTGTAAATCGTCCGTAACTAATGATTTAGAGCTCATAATGACACGAATCCAATGCGCACGTTAAGTTACCTCAATTTTCTATACTGTGACAAAATTTGAGACATAAATAAAAACAAAAAAACGTTCAAGTAATCCAATCTAGCCAAAACTGCATGATGCCATGCATTATGCTTCATTTATAAGCTTTTGTTCAACAAGCACAAATGATCAGTTTAGAATGATCACTTTAACTAGGCGATCAACTTAACATGTCCGCACTAAATCATTCGAAGTTTTGATTTTGAGGTCAGAGTGGCACGAATCCGATGCCCACGTTAAACTAGCTCAATGTTCTATATTATGACAAAATTTGAGACCGAAATAAATACGACAAAGCTTCCATGTAATCCAATCTAACCCAAACTTCGTGATGCAATGCATTATGTTTCATTTATAAGCCTTTACTCAATGAGCCGCAATGATCAGTTAAGAATGATCACTTTAACTGACCGGTCAACTTGACATGTCCTCACTAAATCGTCCGTAACTTTTGATTTATAGCTCAGAATAATACCAATCCAATGTCCACATTATGCTAGCTGAAGTTTCAATATTGTGACAGAATTTGAGACAGAGGTAGATACGACCAAGCGTCCATGTAATCCAATCTATCCCGAACTACGTGATGCCATGCAGTATGCTTCATTTATAAGCCTTTAGTCAATGAGCACAAATGATCAGGTAATAATGATCAATTTAACTGGCCAATCAACTTGACATGTAAGCACTAAATCGTTCATAACTTATGAGTTAGAGCTTAGAATGATACGAATCCTGTGTCCACGTTAAGCTAGCTCAATTTTCTATATTGTGACAAAATTTGAGGCAGAAATACGCTAAAGCGTCCAAGTAATCCAATCTATCCCGAACTGCGTTATGTTATACATTATGCATCATTTATAAGTATTTACTCAATGAGCACCAATGATCAGTTTATAATGATCACTTTAACTGGACGATCAACTTGACATGTCCGCACTAAATCGTCCTTAACTTTTGATTTAGAGCTCAGAATGACATGAATTTAATGCCAATGTTAAGCTAGTTATTTTTTCTATATTGTCACAAAATTTGAGACCAATTTAGATACGACAAAGCATCCATGTAATCGAATCTATCCCGAACTTCATGATGCCATGCATTATGATCCATTTATAAGCCTTTACTCAATGAGCACCAATGATCAGTTAAGAATGATCAATTTAATTGCCGATCAACTTTTGATATAGAGGTCAGACTGGCACGAATCCAATGCCCATGTTAAAATAGCTCAATTTTCTATATTGTGAAAAAATTTGAGGCAGAAATAGATACAACAAAGCGTGCAAGTAATCCAATCTATCCTGAACTGCGAGATGTCATGCATTCTGCATCATTTATAAGCCTTTAGTCATTGACCGCCAATGATCAGTTTAGAATGATCACTTTAACTGGCCAATCAACCTGACATGTGTGCACTAAATCGTCTGTAACTTTTGATTTAGAGCTCAGAATGACACGAACCCAATGCCCAAGAAAAGCTAGCTCAATTTTCTATATTGTGACCACATTTGAGACTGAAATAGATATAAAAAAGCGTTCAAGTAATCCAATCTAGCCAAAACTGTGTGATGCCATGCATTATGCTTCATTTATAAGACTTTACTCAATGAGCACCAATGATCATTTTAGAATGATGAATTTAACTGGCCGATCAACTTGACATGTCGGTCCTAAATAATCCATAACTTATGATTTAAAGCTTAGAATGAAACGAATGCAATGCCCACGTTAAACTAGCTCAATTTTATTTATTGTGACAAAATTCGAGACATAAATAGATATGACAAAGTGTCCATGTAATCCAATCTATCCCGAGCTGTGTGATGTCATGCATTATGCGTCATTTATAGCCTTTATTCAATGAGCACCAATGATCAGTTTAGAATGATCACATTAACTGGCCGATCAACTTGACATTTCCGCACTAAATAGTTCGAAGTTTTGATTTAGAGGTCAGACTGGCACGAATCCAATGCCCACGTTAAATTAGCTCTATGTTCTATATTGTGACAAAATTTGAGACTGAAATAGATACGACAAAGCGTCCATGTAATCCAATCTATCCCGAACTTCATGATGCCATGTAGTATGCTTCATTTATAAGCCTCTACTCTATGAGCACAAATGATCCATTTAACGGGCCAATCAACTTGACATGTATGCACTAAATCGCTTAACTTATGAGTTAGAGCTTAAATGATAAGAATCTTGTACCCACGTTATGCTAGCTTAATTTTCTATATTGTGACAAAATTTGAGGCAGAAATACGCTAAAGCGTCCAAGTAATCCAATCTATCCCGAACTGCATGATGTCATACATTATGCATCATTTATAAGCATTTACTCAATGAGCACCAATGATCAATTTAGAATGATCACTTTAACTGGACGATCAACTTGACATGTCTGCACTAAATAGTCCTTAACTTTTGATTTAGAGCTCAGAATGACATGAATTTAATGCCAATGTTAAGCTAGTTCAATTTTCTATATTGTCACAAAATTTGAGAACAAATTAGATACGACGAAGCATCAATATAATCGAATCTATCCCAATCTTCATGATGCCATGCATTATGCTTCATTTATAAGCCTTTACTCAATGAGCACCAATGAATAGTTAAGAATGATCACTTTAACTAGCCGATCAACTTGTTATGTCCACACTAAATCATCTGTAAATTTTTATATAGGGGTCAGGCTTGTACGAATCCAATGCCCATGTTAAAATAGCTTAATTTTCTATATTGTGAAACAATTTGAGACAGAAATAGATACGACAAACCGTCCAAGTAATCCAATCTATCCCGAACTGCGTGATGTTATGCATTGTGCATAATTTATAAGCCTTTACTCATTGAGCACCAATGATCAGTTTAGAATGATCACTTTAACCGGCCAATCAACCTGACATGTCCGCACTAAATCGTCCGTAACTTTTGATTTAGAGCTCAGAATGACACGAATCCAATACCCACGTTAAGCTAGATAAATTTTCTATATTGTGACTAACTTTGAGACTGAAATATATATAAAAAGCGTTCAAGTAATCCAATCTAGCCAAAACTGCGTGATGCCATGCATTATGCTTCATTTGTAAGCCTTTACTCAATGAGCACTAATGATCAGTTTAGAATGATGAATTTAACTGGCCAATCAACTTGACATGTCGGTCCTAAATCATCCATAACATATGATTTAGAGCTTAGGATAAAACGAATCCAATGCCCACGTTAAGCTAGCTGAATTTTCTATATTGTGGCAAAATTTGAGACATAAGTAGATACGACAAAGTATCCATGTAATCCAATATTACCCGAATTGCGTGATGTCGTTAATTATACTTCATTTATATACCTATACTCCTTGAGCACCAATGATCGGTTAAGAATGATCACTTTAACTGGCTGATCATTTTGATATGTCCCCACTAAGTCGTTCAAACTTTCGATTTAGAGGTCAGACTGCCACGAATCCAATGCCCACGTTAAACTAGCTCAATTTTCTATATTGTGACAAAATTTGAGACGGAATAGATACGACAAAGTGTCCCTATAATCCAATATATCCCCAACTACGTGATGCCATGCATTACGTTTCATTTATAAGCCTTTACTCAATGAGTACCAATGATCACTTAAGAATGATCACTTTAACTGGCCGATCAACTTGACATGTAAACACTAAATTGTTCGTAGCTTATGAGTTAGAGCTCAGAATGATACGAATCTAGTGGCCACATTAAGCTAGCCCAATTTTCTATATTTGAGAAAGAAATAGATAAGATAAAGCGTCCATGTAATCCAATCTATTCCAAACTTCGTGATGCCATGAATTATCCTTCATTTATAAGCCCTTACTCAATGAGCACAAGGATCTGTTAAGAATGATCACGCTAATATGCGATCACTTTACATGCCCCCACTAAATCGTTCGAGTTTTTGATTTAGAGGTCAGACTGGCACGAATCCAGTGCCCATGTTAAACTAGCTCAATTTTCTATATTGTGATAAAATTTGAGACAGAAATATATACGACAAAGCGCTCGTGTAATCCAATCTATCTCGAACTTCATGATTCCATGCATTGTACTTCATTTATAAGCCTTTACTCAATGAGCACAAATGATCAGTTAAGAATGATCACTTTAACTGGTCGATCAACTTGACATGTCCGCACTAAATCGTCCAAAATTTTGATTTAGAGGTCAGACTAGCACGAATCCAATGCTCACATTAGACAAGCTCAATTTTCTGTATTGTGGCAAAATTTGAGACAGAAATAGATACGACAAAGTGTCCATGTAATCCAATTTATCCCGAACTATGTGATGCAATGCATTATGCTTAATGAGCACCAATTATCAGTTTAAAATGACCACTTTAAATGGCCGATCAACTTGACATGTTGCACTAAATTGTTCGTAACCTATGAGTTGGATCTCAGAATGATACGAATCCACTGCCCACATTAAGCTATCTCAATTTTCTATATTGTGACAAAATTTAAGACAGAAATAGATAATACAAAGCATCCATGTAATCCAATCTATCCCAACCTTCATGATGCCATGCATTATGCCTCATTTATAAACCTTTACTCAATGAGCACCAATGATCTGTTAAGAATGATAACTCTAACTGGCCGATCAACTTGACATGTCCCCACTAAATCATTGGAAATTTTTATTTAGACGTCAGACTGGCTTAAATCCAATGCCCACGTTAAACTAGCTCAATTTTCTATACTCTGACAAAATTTGAGACTGAAATAGATACGACAAAGCGTCCATGTAGTCCAATCTATCCCGACCTTCATGATGCCATGCTTTATGCTTCATTTATAAGCCTTTACTCAATGAGCAACAATGATCAGTTAAGGATGATCAATTTAACTGGCCGATCAACTTGTCATGTACTTACTAAATCGTCCGAACTTTTGATTTAGAGGTCAGACTGGCACAAATCCAATGCCCACGTTAAGCTAGCTCAATTTTCTATATTGTGAAAATATTTAGATAGAAATGGAAACGACAAAGCATCCAAGTAATCCAATCTATCCCGAACTGGGTGATGTCATGCATTGTGCATCATTGATAAGCCTTTACTCATTGAGCACCAATGATCAGTTTAGAATGATCACCACAAAGCGTCCAAGTAAATTTATCTATCCCAAACTGCGTGACGTTCATGCTTTATGCTTCATTTATAAACTGCGTGATGTCATGCACCAATGATTAGTTTAGAGTGATCACTTTAACTGGCCGATCAACCTGACATGACCGCACAACACTAAATCGTGTGTAACTTTTGATCTATATCTCAAAATGACATCAATGTCATGCCCACCTTAAGTTAGCTCAATTTTCTACAATGTGACAAAATTTGAGACGAAAATAGATACGACAAAGTGTCCATGTAATCCAATCTATCCCGAACTTCATGATGCCATACATTATACTTCAGTTATAAGCCTTTACTGGCCGATCAACTTGACATGTGTGCACTAAATCTTTCGAACTATTGATTTAGAGGTCACATTGGCACGAATCCAATTTCCACGTTGTACTAGCTCACTAAATAATCCATAACGATTTAAAGCTCAGACTCACACGAATCGAATGCCCACGTTAAGCTATCTCAATTCTTTTTATTGTGATAAATTTTAAAGTTAAAATTGCTTCAACCAGTCCTCCAAGTAATCAAATCTTTCAAAAACTATGTGATGTCATGTATTATACTTCATTTATAAGCCTCTAATCAGTGCGTACCAATGATCACTTTAGAATGATCACTTTAACTGGGGGATCAATTTGACATGTCTACAATAAATTGTCCATAACATTTTATTTAGAGCTCTGAATAATACGAATACAATGCCCACGTTAAAATAGCTCAATTTTCTATATTGTGACAAAACTTGAAATAGATCTAGATATGGAAAAGTGTTCAAGTAATCCAATCTAACCAAAACTGCATGATGCCATGCATTCTATTTCATTTATAAGCCTTTACTCAATGAGCACCAATGATCAGTTATGAATGATCACTTTAACTGACCGACAACCTTGACATGTTTGCACTAAATCATACGTAACTTTTGATTTAGAGCTCAGAATGACACGAATCCAATGTGCATGTTAAGCTAGCTCAATTTTCTATATTGTTCAAAAGTTTGAGACAGAACTAGATACGCAAAGCATCCAAAGAATCAAATCTACCCTGAACTACGTGATGTCATGCATTATGCTTCATTTATAAGCTTTTTCTCAATGAGCACAAATGATCAGTTTAGAATGATAACTTTAACTGGGTGATCAACTAAACATGTTTGCACCAAATTGTCCATACCTTTTCATTTAGAGCTCGGAATAACACAAATCCAATGTCCACGTTAAACTAGCTCATTTTTCTATATTGTGACAAAATTTAAGAGATAAATAGATATGACAAATCATCCATTTAATCCAATCTATCCCGAACTGCGTGATCAATGCATTATGCCTCATTTATAAGATTTTACTCAATGAGCACCAATGATCAGTTAAGAATGATCACTTTAACTGGCCGATCAACTTGACATGTCCGTACTAATTAGTTAGAACTAAGAATGATACGAATCCAATGCCCATGTTAAGCAAGCTCAATTTTCTATATTGTGACAAAATTTGAGGCAGAAAAAGATACGATAAAGCATCCAAGTAATTCAATCTATCCCGGCTATGTGATGTCATGCATTATGCATCATTTATAGGCTTTACTTAATGAGCCCCAATGATCAGTTTAGAATGATCACTTTAACTAGCCGATTAACTTGACATGTCTGTACTATATCGTCCATATCTTTTGATTTAGGGCTCAGAATGACATCAATCCAATGCCCCGGTTAAGATAGCACAATTTTCTATATTGTGACAAAATTTGAGACACAAACAGATACGAAAAAACTTCCATGTAATCCAATCTATCCCGAACTGCGTGATGTCATGCATTCTTCTTCATTTATAAGCCTTTACTCAATGAGCACCAATGATCAATTAAGAATGATCACTTTAACTGGCCGATCCACTTGACATGTCCTCACTAAATCGTCTGAACTTTTCATTTAGAGGTCAGACTTGCACGAATCCAATGTCCATGTTAAACTAGCTCAATTTCCTATATTGTGATAAAATTTGAGACAGTAATAGATACGATAAAGCGTCTAAGTAACCCAATCTATCCCGAACTGCATAATGCTATGCATTATGCTTCATTCATAACCCTTTACTCAATGAGCACCAATAATAAGTTAAGAATGATCTCTTTAACTGGCCGATCAACGTGACATGTCCGCACTAAATCGTCCATAACTATTGATTTTGAGCTCAGAATGACACAAATTCAATGCTCACATTAAGCTAGCTCAATTTTCTATGTTGTGACAAAATTTGAGACAGAAATAGATACGACAAAACATCCATGAAATCCTATCTATCCCGATCTACGTGATGCTATGCATTATGCTTCATTTATAAGCATTTACTCAATGAGCACCAATGATCAATTTAGGATGATCACTTTAACTGGCCGATAAACTTGACATGTCCGCACTAAATCGTGTTTTACTTTTGATTTAGAGGTCAGAAACAAACGAATTTGATGCCAACGTTAAGCTATCTCAATTTTCTATATTGTATCAAAATTTTAGACAGAAATAGATACGACAAAGCGTCCAAGTAATCCAATCTATCCAGAACTGCGTGATGTTATGCATTATGCTTCGTTTGTAAGCCTTTACTCAATGAGCACCAATGATCAGTTAAGAATGATCCCTTTAACTGGACGATCAATTTGACATGTCCGCACTAAATCTTCCGAACTTTGATTTGGAGGTCAGACTGGCACGAATCCAACTCTCACGTTAAAGTAGCTCAATTTTCTATATTGTGACAAAATTTGAGACTGAAATAGATACGACAAAGTGTCCATGTAGTCCAATCTATCGCGAACTGCGTGATGCCATGCATTATGCTTCATTTATAAGACTTTACTCAATGAGCACCAATGATCAGTTAAGAATGATCACTTTAACTGGGTGATCCACTTGACATGTCCGCACTAAATCGTTTGTAACTTATTAGTTAGAGCTCAGAATGATACAAATCCAATGCCCATGTTAAGCTAGCTCAATTTTCTATTTTGTGACAAAATTTGAGTCAGAAATAGATACGACAAATTGTCCAGGTAATCCAATCTATCCCGAGCTGTGTGATTTTCAAGCATTATGCATCATTTATAGCCATTACTCAATGAGCACCAATGATCAGTTTAGAATGATCACTTTAACTGGCCGATCAACTTGACATGTCGGTCCTAAATTATCCATAACTTATGATTTAGAGCGTAGAATGAAACGAATACAATGCCCATGTTAAGTTAGCTCAATTTCTATATTGTGTCAAAATTTGAGACATAAATAGATACAACAAGGTGTCCATGTAATCAAATCTAACCCGAACTGCGTGATGTCATGCATTATGTATCATTTATAAGCATTTACTCAATGAGCACGAATGATCCGTTTAGAATGATCACATTAACTGGTCGATGAATTTGACATGTACGCACTAAATCGTCCGAAACTTATGATTTAGAGCTCAAAATGACACAAATCCAATGTCCACGTTAAGCTAGCTCAACTTTCTATGTTGTGACAAACTTTGAGACAGAAATAGATACCACAAAGTGTGCAAGTAATCGAATCTATCCAGAACTGCATGATGTTATGCATTATGCTTCATTTGTAAGCCTTTTACTCAATGAGCACCAATGATCAGTTTAGAATGATCACTATAACTGGCCGATCAACTTGACATATCCGCACTAAATCGTCCGTAGCTTATGATTTAGAGCTCAAAATGACAAAAATTTAATGTCCACGTTAATCTAACTCAATTTTCTATATTTTGACAAAATTTGAGATAAAAATAGATACGACAAAACATCCATGTAATCCAATCTATCCCAAACTACGTAATGCTATGCAATATGCTTCATTTATAAGCATTTACTCAATGAGCACCAATGATCAGTAAAGTGTGATCACTTTAACTGGCCGATCAACTTGACGTGTCCGCACTAAATCGTCCGAACTTTTGATTTAGGGGTCAGACTTACACGACTCGAATGCCCATGTTAAACTAGCTCAATTTTCTATATTGAGACAAAATTTCAGACATAAATTGATACGCCAAAGTGTCCATGTAATCCAATATATCCCGAACTGCGTGATACCATGCATTATGCTTCATTTATAAGCCTTTACTCAATGAACACAAATGATCAGTTTAGAATGATAACTTTAACTAGGCGATCAACTTGATGTTATGTATTATGCTTCATTTATAAGTCTTTACTCAATGAGCACCAATGATCAGTTTAGAATGATCACTTTAAATGTCCGATCAACTTGACATGGCCGCATTAAATCGTCCATAACTTTTGATTTAGAGCTCAGACTGAGACGAATCCAATGTCCAGGTTAATCTAGCTCAATTTATTTTTATTGTGATAAATTTTTACATTAAAATTACTTCAACCAATCCTCCAAGTAATCAAATATTTCCAAAACTACGTGATGTCCTGCATTATGCTTCATTTATAAGCATTTAATCAATGAGAACCAATAATCAGTTTAGAATGATCACTTTAACTGGGCGATCAATTAGACATGTCTTCACTAAATTGTCCATAACTTTTAATTTAGATCTCAGAATGAGACGAATCCAATGCCCACGTTAAGCTAACTCAATATTTTATATTGTGACAAAATTAGAGACAGAAATAGATACAAAAAGTGTCCATGTAATCCAATCTATCCTGAACTGCATGATGAAATGCATTATGCTTCATTTATAAGCCTTTACTCAATGAGCACCAATGATAAGTTTACAATGATCACTTTAACTTGATGATCAACTTGACATGTCTGCACTAAATCTTCTGTAACTTTTGATTTAGAGCTCAGAATGACATGAATCCAATGCCCACCTTAAGCTAGCACAATTTTTTATATTGTGACAAAATTTGAGACAAAAATGGATATGACATAGTGTCCATGTAATTCAATTTGTCTGAACTGAGTGATACCATGCATTATGCTTCATTTATAAGTCTTTACTCAATGAGCACAAATGATCAGTTTAGAATGATAACTTTAACTAGGCCATCAACTTGACATGTCCGCATTAAATCATCCGTAATTTTTCATTTAGAGCTCAGAATAACACGAATCCAATGCCCACGCTAAACTAGCTCAATTTTCTATATTGTGACCAAATTTGACACAAAATAGATACGAAAAAGCGTTCAAGTAATCCAATCTAGCCAAAACTACGTGATGCCATGCATTATGCTTCATTTACAAGCCTTTACTCAAGCACCAATGATCAGTTAAGAATGATCACTTTAACTGGCGGGTAAACTTGACATGTCCGCATTAAATCGTCCATAACTAGTGATTTAGAACTCATAAGGACACGAATCCAATCCCCACATTAAGCTAGCTCATTGTTCTATATTGTGACAAAATTTAACACTGAAATAGATACGACAAAGCATCCAAGTATTCCAATCTATCCCGAACTGTGTGATGGCATGCATTATGCATCATTTATAAGCTTTTACTCAATGAGAACCAATGATCAGTTTAGGATCGTCATTTTAACTGGCCGATAACCTTGACATATCCGCACTAATTAAATCGTCTGTAACTTTTGATTTTGAGCTCAAAATAACACAAATCTAATGCCAACGTTAATGTAGCTCAATTTTCTATATTGTGACAAAATTTGAGAGAGAAATAGATACTACAAAGTATCCTTGTAATCCAATATATCTCGAACTACGTGATGCCATCCATTATGCTTCATTTACAAGCCGTTACTCAATGAGCACCAATGATCAGTTTAGAATGATCACTTTAACTTGACATGTCTGTACTAAATTGTTTGTAACCTATGACTTAGAGCTCAAAATGGTTGGAATCTAGTGCCCACATAAAGCTAGTTCAATTTTCTGTATTGTGACAAAATCTGAGACAGAAATAGATGAGACAAAGCGTCCATGTAATCCAATCAATTCCAAACTTCATGATGCCATGAATTATGCTTCATTTATAAGCCTTTACTCAATGAACACCATGACCTGTTAAGAATGATCACTCTAACTGGCCGATCAACTTGACATGTCCCTACTAAATCGTTCGAAATTTTGATTTAGAGGTCAGACTGGCACGAATCCAGTGCCCACGTTAAACTAGCTCAATTTTCTTTATTGTGACAAAATTTCAGACCAAAATAGATACAACAAAGTGTCCATGTAATCCATTCTATCCCGAACTTTATGATGCCATGCATTATACTTCTTTTATAAGCATTTACTCAAGGAGCACCAATGATCAGTAAAGTGTGATCACTTTAACTGGCCGATCAACTTGACGTGTCCACACTAAATCGTCCGAACGTTTGATTTAGGAGTCAGACTGACACGACTCGAATGCCCACGTTAAACTAGCTCAATTTTCTATATTGAGACAAAATTTGAGACATAAATTGATACACCAAGCGTCCATGTAATCCAATATATCCCGTACTGCGTGATACCATGCATTATGCTTCATTTATAAGCCTTTACTCAATGAACACAAATGATCAGTTTAGAATGATAACTTTAACTAGGCGATCAACTTAATGTTATGTATTATGCTTCATTTATAAGTCTTTACTTAATGAGCACCAATGATCAGTTTAGAATGATCACTTTAAATGTCCGATCAACTTGAAATGTCCGCATTAAATCGTCCATAACTTTTGATTTAGAGCTCAGACTGAGACCAATCCAATGCCCAGATTTATCTAGCTCAATTTAATTTTATTGTGATAAATTTTTACATTAAAATAGCTTCAACCAATCCTCCAAGTAATCAAATATTTCCAAAACTACGTGATGTCCTGCATTATGCTTCATTTATAAGCATTTAATCAATGAGAACCAATAATAAGTTTAGAATGATCACTTTAACTGGGCGATCAATTAGACATGTCTTCACTAAATTGTCCATAACTTTTAATTTAGATCTCAGAATGACACGAATCCAATGCCCACGTTAAGCTAACTCAATATTTTATATTGTGACAAAATTAGAGACAGAAATAGATACGAAAAAGTGTCCATGTAATCCAATCTATCCTGAACTGCATGATGAAATGCATTATGCTTCATTTATAAGCCTTTACTCAATGAGCACCAATGATAAGTTTACAATGATCACTTTAACTTGATGATCAACTTGACATGTCTGCACTAAATCTTCTGTAACTTTTGATTTAGAGCTCAGAATGACATAAATCCAATGCCCACCTTAAGCTAGCACAATTTTTTATATTGTGACAAAATTTGAGACAAAAGTGGATACGACATAGTGTCCATGTAATTCATTCTGTCTGAACTGAGTGATACCATCCATTATGCTTCATTTATAAGCCTTTACTCAATGAGCACAAATGATCAGTTTAGAATGATAATTTTAACTAGGCCATCAACTTGACATGTCTGAATTAAGTCATCCGTAACTTTTCATTTAGAGCTCAGAATAACACGAATCCAATGCCCACGCTAAACTAACTCAATTTTCTATATTGTGAACAAATTTGACACAAAATAGATACGAAAACGCGTTCAAGTAATCCAATCTAGCCAAAACTGCGTGATGCCATGCATTATGCTTCATTTACAAGCCTTTACTCAAGCACCAATGATCAGTTAAGAATGATCATTTTAACTGGCGGGTAAACTTGACATGTCCGCATTAAGTCGTCCACAACTTATGATTTAGAACTCATAAGGACACGAATCCAATCCCCACGTTAAGCTAGCTCACTGTTTTATATTGTGACAAAATTTAACACTGAAATAGATACGACAAAGCATCCAAGTAATCCAATCTATCCTGAACTGTGTGATGTCATGCATTATGCATCATTTATAAGCTTTTACTCAATGAGCACCAATGATCAGTTTAGAATGATCATTTTAACTGGCCGATAACCTTGACATATCCGCACTAATTAAATCGTCCGTAACTTTTGATTTTGAGCTCAAAATAACACAAATCTAATGCCCATGTAAAACTAGCTCAATTTTCTATATTGAGACAAAATTTGAGACATAAATTGATACACCAAGCGTCCATGTAATCCAATATATCCCGAACTGCGTGATACCATGCATTATGCTTCATTTATAAGCCTTTACTCAATGAACACAAATGATCAGTTTAGAATGATAACTTTAACTAGGCGATCAACTTAATGTTATGTATTATGCTTCATTTATAAGTCTTTACTCAATGAGCACCAATGATCAGTTTAGAATGATCACTTTAAATGTCCAATCAACTTGACATGTCCGCATTAAATCGTCCATAACTTTTGATTTAGAGCTCAGACTGACACGAATCCAATGCCCACGTTAATCTAGCTCAATTTATTTTTATTGTGATAAATTTTTACATTAAAATTGCTTCAACCAATCCTCCATGTAATCAAATATTTCCAAAACTACGTGATGTCCTGCATTATGCTTCATTTATAAGCATTTAATCAATGAGAACCAATAATCAGTTTAGAATGATCACTTTAACTGGGCGATCAATTAGACATGTCTTCACTAAATTGTCCATAACTTTTAATTTAGATCTCAGAATGACACGAATCCAATGCCCACGTTAAGCTAACTCAATATTTTATATTGTGACAAAATTAAAGACAGAAATAGATACGAAAAAGTGTCCATGTAATCCAATCTATCCTGAACTGCATGATGAAATGCATTATGCTTCATTTATAAGCCTTTACTCAATGAGCACCAATGATAAGTTTACAATGATCACTTTAACTTGATGATCAACTTGACATGTCTGCACTAAATCTTCTGTAACTTTTGATTTAGAGCTTAGAATTACATGAATCCAATGCCCACCTTAAGCTAGCACAATTTTTTATATTGTGACAAAATTTGAGACAAAAATGGATACGACATAGTGTCCATGTAATTCAATCTGTCTGAACTGAGTGATACCATGCATTATGCTTCATTTATAAGCCTTTACTCAATGAGCACAAATGATCAGTTTAGAATGATAACTTTAACTAGGCCATCAACTTGACATGTCTGAATTAAATCATCCGTAACTTTTCATTTAGAGCTCAGAATAACACGAATCCAATGCCCACGGTAAACTAACTCAATTTTCTATATTGTGAACAAATTTGACACAAAATAGATACGAAAAAGCGTTCAAGTAATCCAATCTAGCCAAAACTGCGTGATGCCATGCATTATGCTTCATTTACAAGCCTTTACTCAAGCACCAATGATCAGTTAAGAATGATTATTTTAACTGGCGGGTAAACTTGACATGTCCGCATTAAGTCGTCCACAACTTATGATTTAGAACTCATAAGGACATGAATCCAATCCCCACGTTAAGCTAGCTCACTGTTCTATATTGTGACAAAATTTAACACTGAAATAGATACGACAAAGCATCCAAGTAATCCAATCTATCCCGAACTGTGTGATGTCATGCGTTATGCATCATTTATAAGCTTTTACTCAATGAGCACCAATGATCAGTTTAGAATGATCATTTTAACTGGCCGATAACCTTGACATATCCGCACTAATTAAATCGTCCGTAACTTTTGATTTTGAGCTCAAAATAACACAAATCTAATGCTAACGTTAAGGTAGCTCAATTTTCTATATTGTGACAAAATTTGAGACAGAAATAGATACGACAAAGTGTCCTTGTAATCCAATATATCTCAAACTGCGTGATGCCATGAATTATGCTTCATTTATAAGCCTTTACTCAATGAGCACTAAGGATCAGTTTAGAATGATCACTTTAACTTGACATGTCTGTACTAAATTGTTAGTAACCTATGACTTAGAGCTCGAAATGGTAGGAATCTAGTGCCCACATTAAGCAAGCTCAATTTTATATATTGTGACAAAATCTGAGACAGAAATAGATAAGACAAAGTGTCCATGTAATCCAATCTATTCCAAACTTCATGATGCCATGAATTATGATTCATTTATAAGCCTATACTCAATGAACACCATGACCTGTTAAGAATGATCACTCTAACTGGCCGATCAACTTGACATGTCCCTACTAAATCGTTCGAAATTTTGATTTAGAGGTCAGACTGGCACGAATCCATGCCCTTATTAAACTAGCTCAATTTTCTTTATTGTGACAAAATTTCAGACCAAAATAGATACAACAAAGCGTCCATGTAATCCATTCTATCCCGAACTTCATGATGCCATGCATTATACTTCATTTATAAGCCTTTACTCAATGAGCACTAATGATCAGTTAAAAATGATCATTTTAACTGGCTGATCAACTTGAGATGTCCGCACTAAATCGTCCAAAATTTTGATTTAGAGGTCAGACTGGCACCAATCTAATGCCCACATTAGACGAGCTCAATTTTCTATATTGTGGCAAAATTTGAGAAAGAAATAGATACAACAAAGCGTCCATGAAATCCAATCTATCCCGAACAGCATGATGCCATGCATTATGATTAATGAGCACCAATTATCAGTTTAGAATGATCACTTTAAATGGCTGATCAACTTGACATGCCTGCACTAAATTGTTCCTAACCTATGAGTTAGAGCTCAGAATGATACAAATCCACTTCCCACGTTAAGCTATCTCAATTTTCTATATTGTGACAAAATTTAAGACAGAAATAGATAATACAAAGCATCCATGTAATCCAATCTATCCCAACCTTCGTGATGTAATGCATTATGCTTCATTTGTAAACCTTTACTCAATGAGCACCAATGATCTTTTAAGGATGATAACTCTAACTGGCAGATCAACTTGACATGTCCCCACTAATTCATTGGAATTTTTGATTTAGACGTCAGACTGGCTTGATTCCAATGCCAACATTAAACTAGCTCAATTTTCGATACTGTGACAAAATTTGAGACCGAAATTGATACGACAAACTATCCATGTAGTCCAATCTATCCCGACCTTCATGATGCCATGCATTATGCTTCATTTATAAGCCTGTACTCAATCAGCACCAATGATTAGTTAAGAATGATTAATTTAACTGGCCGATCAACTTGTCATGTTCTTACTAAATCGTCCAAACTTTTGATTTAGAGGTCGGACTGGCACGAATCCAACGCCCACGTTAAACTAGCTCAATTTTCTATATTTTGAAAAATTTTAGATAGAAATGGAAACGACAAAGCGTCCAAGTAATACAATCTATCTCGAACTGCATGATGTCATGCATTGTGCATCATTTATAAGCCTTTACTCATTGAGCACCAATGATCAGTTTAAAATGATCACTTTAGCTGGCCGATCAATTTGACATGTACGAACTAAATCGTCCATAAATTTTGATTTAGAGCTCTGAATGACATGAATCCAATGCCCACGTTAAGCTACCTCAGTTTTCAATATTGTGACAAAATTTGAGATAGAAATAAATAAGACAAAGTTTCCAGGTAATCCAATCTATCCCAAACTTCGTGATGCAATGCATTATGCTTCATTTATAAGCCTTTACTCAATGAGCACCAATGATCAATTAAGAATGATCACTTTAACTGGTCGGTCAACTTGACAAGTTCCCAATAAATCGTCCACAACTTTTGATTTATAGCTCGGAATAATACGAATCCAATGTCCACGTTATGCTAGCTCAATCTTCTATATTGTGAAAAAAAACTGAGACAAAAATAGATACGACCAAGCGTCCATGTAATCCAATATATCCCGAACAGTGTGATGCCACCCATTATGCTTCATGTATAAGACTTTACTTAATGGGCACCAATGATCAGTTAAGAATGATCACTTTAACTGGCCGGTCAACTTGACATGTCTGCACTAAATCGTTCGTAACTTATGAGTTAGAGCTAAGAATGATACGAATCATGTGCCCACATTGAGCTAGCTCAATCTTCTACATTGTCACAAAATTTTAGGCAGAAATTGATACGACAAAGTGTCCAAGTAATCAATTCTATCCCGAGCTGCGTGATGTCATGGATTATGCATCATTTATAGCCTTTACTCAGTGAGCAGCAATGATCAGTTTAGAATGATCACTTTAACTGGCCGATCAACTTGACATGTCCTCACTAAATCGTTCGAAGTTTTTATTTTGAGGTTAGACTGGCACGAATCCAATTCCCATGTTAAACTAGCTCAATTTTCTATATTGTGACAAAATTTGAGGCAGAAATATATAGGACAAAGCGTCCATCTAATCCAATCTATCTGGTATTGCGTGATGCCATGCATTATGTTCATTTATAAGCCTTTACTCAATGAGCACCAATGATCAGTTGAGAATGATCACTTTAACTGGCCTATCAAATTGACTTTTCTGCACTAAATTGTTCGTAACCGATGAGCTAGAGCTCATAATGATACGAATCCAGTGCCAACGTTAAGGTAGCTCAATGTTCTATATTGTGAAAAAATTTGAGACCAAAATAGATATGACAAAGCGTCCATATAATCCAATCTATCCAAACTTCATGATGCCATGCAATATGCTTCATTTATAAGTCTTTACTCAATGAGCACCAATGATCAGTTAAGAATGATCACTCTAACTGGCCGATCAAGTTGATATATCCCCACTAAATTGTTCGAACTTTTGATTTAGAGGTCAGACTGGCACGAATCCAATGCCCACTTTAAACTAGCTCATTTTTCTGTATTATGACAAAATTTGAGACGGAAATAGATACGACAAAGTGTCCCTATAATCCAATCTATCCCGAACTACGTGATGCCATGCATTATGCTCCATTTATAAGCCTTTACTCAATGAGCACCAATGATCAGTAAACAATAATCACTTTAACTGGCCGATCAACTTGACATGTCCACACTAAATTGTTCCTAACTTATGAGTTAGAGCTCAAAATGATACGAATCCAATACCCACATTAAGCTAGATCAATTTTCTATATTGTAAAAAAATGTGAGACAGAAATAGATAAGACAAAGCGTCCATGCAATCCAATCTATCTCACACTTCATGATGCCATGTATTATGCTTCACTTATAAGCCTTTACTCAATGAGCCCCAATGATAAGCTAAGAATGATCACTATGACTGGCCGATCAATTTGACATGTCCCCACTAAATCGGTTGAACTTTTGATTTTGAGGTCAGACTGGCACAAATCCATTGCCCACGTTAAACCCACTCAATTTTCTATATTGTTACAAAATCTGAGACATAAATAGATATGACAAAGCATCCATGTAATCCAATCTATCCCAAAGTTCATGATGCCATGCATTATGCTTCATTTATAAGGCTTTACTTAATGAGCACCAGTTATTAGTTAAGAATGATCACTTTACCTGGCCGATCAACTTGAGATGCCCTTACTAAATCGTCCAAACTTTTGATTTAGAAGTCAGACTGGCATGAATCCAATGCCCACCTTAAACTAGCTCAATTTTTTATATTGTGACAAAATTTGAGACCGAAATAGATACGACAAAGCGCCCATTTAATCCAATCTATCCCGAACTTCATGATGCCATGCATTATGCTTCATTTATAAGCTTTTACTCAATGAGCACCAATGATGAGCTAAGAATGATCAGTTTAAGTGTCCGATCAACTTGACATGTCTGCACTAAATTGTTAGTAACCTATGAGTTAGAGCTCAGAATGATAGGAATCTAGTGCCCACGTTAAGCTAGCTCAATTTTCTATATTGTGACAAAATTTGAGACAGAAATAGATGAGACAAAGTGTCCATGTAATCCGATCTATTCCAAACTTCATGATGCCATGAATTATGCTTCATTTATAAGCCTTTACTCAATGAGCACAGTGACCTGTTAAGAATGATCACTCTAACTGGCAGATAACCTTGACATGTCCCTACAAAATCGTTCGAATTTTTGCTTTAGAGGTCACACTGGCACGAATCTAGTGCCCACGTTAAACTAGCTCAATTTTCTTTATTGTGACAAAATTTGAGACCAAAATAGATACAACAAAGCGTCCATGTAATCCATTCTATCCCAAAATTCATGATGCTATGCATTATACTTCATTTATAAGCCTTTACTCGATGAGCACCAATGATCAGTTAAGAATGATCACTTTAACTGGCCGATCAACTTGAGATGTCCGCACTAAATCGTCCAAAATTTTGATTTAGAGGTTAGGATGGCACTAATTCAATGCCCACATTAGACGAGCTCGATTTCCTATATTGTGGCAAAATTTGAGAAAGAAATAGATACGACAAAGCGTCCATGTAATGCAATCTATCCCAACCTTTGTGATGCCATGTATTATGCTTCATTTATAAACCTTTTCTCAATGAGCACTAATGATCTGTTACGAATGATAACTCTAACTGGCCGATCAACTTGACATGTCCCCACTAAATCATTGGAATTTTTGATTTAGACGTCAGACTGGCTTGAATCAAATGCCCACGTTAAACTAGCTCAATTTTCTATACTTTGACAAAATTTGAGTCCGAAATTGATACGACAAAGCGTCCATGTAATGCAATCTATCCCAACCTTTGTGATGCCATGTATTATGCTTCATTTATAAACCTTTTCTCAATGAGCACTAATGATCTGTTACGAATGATAACTCTAACTGGCCGATCAACTTGACATGTCCCCACTAAATCATTGGAATTTTTGATTTAGACGTCAGACTGGCTTGAATCAAATGCCCACGTTAAACTAGCTCAATTTTCTATACTTTGACAAAATTTGAGTCCGAAATTGATACGACAAAGCGTCCATGTAATGCAATCTATCCCAACCTTTGTGATGCCATGTATTATGCTTCATTTATAAACCTTTTCTCAATGAGCACTAATGATCTGTTACGAATGATAACTCTAACTGGCCGATCAACTTGACATGTCCCCACTAAATCATTGGAATTTTTGATTTAGACGTCAGACTGGCTTGAATCAAATGCCCACGTTAAACTAGCTCAATTTTCTATACTTTGACAAAATTTGAGTCCGAAATTGATACGACAAAGCGTCCATGTAGTGCAATCTATCCCGACCTACATGATGCCATGCATTATGCTTCATTTATAAGCCTTTACTCAAGGAGCACCAATGATCAGTTAAGAATGATCAATTTAACAGGCTGATCAACTTGTCATGTCATTACTAAATTTTCTGAACTTTTGATTTAGAGGTGAGACTGGCATGAATCCAATGCCCACGTTAATCTAGATCAATTTTCTATATTGTCGAAAAAATTTAGATAGAAATGGAAACGACAAAGCGTCCAAATAATCCAATCTATCCCGAACTGCGTGATGTCATGCATTGTGCACAATTTGTAAGCCTTTACTCATTGAGCACCAATGCTCAGTTTAGAATGATCACTTTAACTGGCCAATCAACCTGGCATGACCGCACTAAATCGTCCGTAACTGTTGGTCTAGAGCTCAGAATGACACGAATCCAATGCCCACGTTAAGCTAGCTCAATGTTCTATATTGTGACAAAATTTGAGACAGAAATAGATAAGATAAATTAAGACAAAGCGTTCAAGTAATCCAATCTAGCCAAAAGTGTGTGATGCCATGCATTATGCTTCATTTATAAGCCTTTACTCTGTGACCACCAATGATTAGTTAAGAATGATCACTTTAACTAGCCGATCAATTTGACATGTCTCGACCAAATCATCTGTAACTTTTGATTTAGAGCTTAGAATGACACGAATCCAATGCCCACGTTAAGCTAGCTCAATTTTCTATATTGTTAGAAAATTTGAGACAGAAATTGATATGGCAAAGCGTAGAAATAATCCAATCTATCTTGAACTACGTGACGTCATGCATTATGCTTTAATTATAAGCTTTTACTCAATGACCACCAATGATCAGTTTAGAATGATCGCTTTAACTGGCCGATCAACTAGACATGTCCGCACTAAAACGTCTGTATCTTTTGATTTAGAGCTCAAAATAATACGAATCCAATGCCCATGTTAAGCTATCTCAATTTTCTATATTATGACAAAATTCAGGTAGAAATAGATACGACAAAGCGTCCATGTAATCCAATCTATCCCAAACTGCATGATGCCAAGCATTATGCTTCATTTATAAGCATTTACTCAGTGAGCACTAATGATCAGTTAAGAATGACCACTTTAACTAGCCGATCAACTTGACATGTCTGCACTATATCATCTATAACTTTTGCTTTACAGCTTAGAATGACACGAATCCAATGCCTTGTTAAGCTAGCTCAATTTTCTATATTGTGACAAAATTTGAGACAGGAATAGATACGACAAAGCGTCTAAGTAACACAATCTATCCCGAACTGCATGATGCTATGCATTATGCTTCATTTATAACCCTTTACTCAATGAGCACCAATGATTAGTTAGGAATGATCACTTTAACTGGTCGATCAACTTGACATGTCTGCACTAAATCGTTTGAAACTTTTTATTTAGAGCTCAAAATGACATGAATCCAATGTCCACGTTAAGATAGCTCAATTTTCTATATTGTAACAAAATTTGAGACAAAAATAGATTTGAAAAAGCGTCGATGTAATCCAATCTATCTCGAACTGCCTGATGCCATGCATTATGCTTCATTTTTAAGCCTTTACTCAATGATCACCAATGATCAGTTAAGAATTATCACTTTAACTGGCTGATCAACTTGACATGTCCGCACTAAATAGTCTGAAATTTATATTTAGAGGTCAGACTGGCACGAATGGAATGTCCACGTTAAACTAGCTCAATTTTCTACATTGTGATAAAATTTAAGACAGAAATAGATACGACAAAGCGTTCACGTAATCCAATCTATCCTGAACTGCGTGATGCCATGCATTAGACTTCATTTATAAGCCTTTACTCAGTGAGCACCAATGATGAGTTAAGAATGATCACTTTAACTGGCCGATCAACTTGAGATGTCTGCACTAAATCGTCCAAAATTTTGATTTAGAGGTCAGAATGGCACTAATCCAATGCCCACATTAGACGAGCTCAATTTTCTATATTGTGGCAAAATTTGAGAAAGAAATAGATACGAAAAAGCATCCATGTAATCCAATCTATGCCGAACTGCGTGATGCCCTGCATTATGCTTAATGAGCACCAATTATCAGTTTAGAGTGACAACTTTAAATGACTGATCAACTTGACATGTCTGCACTAAATTGTTTGTAACCTATGAGTTAGAGCTTAGAAAGATACGAATCCAGTGCCCACGTTAAGTTAGCTCAATTTTCTATATTGTGACAAAATTTAGGACAGAAATAGATAAGACAAAGCATACATGTAATCCAATCTATCCCAACCTTCGTGATGCCATGTATTATGCTTCATTTATAAACCTTTTCTCAATGAGCACCAATGATCTGTTACGAATGATAACTCTAACTGGCCGACCAACTTGACATGTCTCCACTAAATCATTGGAATTTTTGATTTAGACGTCAGACGGGCTTGAATCAAATGCCCACGTTAAACTAGCTCAATTTTCTATACTGTGACAAAATTTGAGACCGATATTGATACGACAAAGCGTCCATGTAGTCCAATCTATCCCGACCTACATGATGCCATGCATTATGCTTCATTTATAAGCCTTTACTCAAGGAGCACCAATGATCAGTTAAGAATGATCAATTTAACAGGCTGATCAACTTGTCATGTCATTACTAAATTTTCTGAACTTTTGATTTAGAGGTCAGACTGGCACGAATCCAATGCCCACGTTAAACTAGATCAATTTTTTATATTGTGAAAAAAAATTTAGATAGAAATGGAAACGACAAAGCATCCAAGTAATCCAATCTATCCCGAACTGTGTGATATCATGCATTGTGCACCATTTATAAGCCTTTACTCATTGAGCACCAATGATCAGTTTAAAACGATCACTTTAGCTGGCCGATCACTTTGACATGTACGCACTAAATCGTCCATAAATTTTTATTTAGAGCTCTGAATGACATGAATCCAATACCCACGTTAAGCTACCTCAGTTTTTAATATTGTGACAAAATTTGAGATAGAAATAAATAAGACAAAGTTTCCAGGTAATCCAATCTATCCCAAACTTCGTGATGCAATGCATTATGCTTCATTTATAAGCCTTTACTCAATGAGCACCAATGATCAATTAAGAATGATCACTTTAACTGGTCGGTGAACTTGACAAGTTCGCAATAAATTGTCCATAACTTTTGATTTATAGCTCGGAATAATACGAATCCAATGTACACGTTACGCTAGCTCAATCTTCTATATTGTGAAAAAAACTGAGACAAAAGTAGATACGACCAAGCGTCCTTGTAATCCAATATATCCCGAACAGTGTGATGCCACCCATTATGCTTCATTTATAAGACTTTACTTAATGGGCACCAATGATCAGTAAAGAATGATCACTTTAATTGGCCGGTCTACTTGACATGTCTGCACTAAATCGTTCGTAGCTTATGAGTTAGAGCTAAGAATGATATGAATCATGTGCCCACATTGAGCTAGCTCAATCTTCTACATTGTCAAAAAATTTTAGGCAGAAATCGATACGACAAAGTGTCCAAGTAATCAATTCTATCCCGAGCTGCGTGTTGTCATGGATTATGCATCATTTATAGCCTTTACTCAGTGAGCAGCAATGATCTGTTTAGAATGATCACTTTAACTGGCCGATCAACTTGACATGTTCTCACTAAATCGTTCGAAGTTTTTATTTCGAGGTTAGACTGGCACGAATCCAATTCCCATGTTAAACCAGCTCAATTTTCTATATTGTGACAAAATTTGAGGCAGAAATAGATACGACAAAGCATCCATCTAATCCAATCTATCTGGTATTGCGTGATGCCATGCATTATGCTTCATTTATAAGCCTTTACTCAATGAGCACCAATGATAAGTTGAGAATGATCACTTTAACTGGGCGATCAAACTGACTTGTCTGCACTAAATTGTTTGTAACCTATGAGCTAGAGCTCATAATGATACGAATCCAGTGCCCACTTTAAGGTAGCTCAATGTTCTATATTGTGAAAAAATTTGAGACCAAAATAGATAAGACAAAGCGTCCATATAATCCAATCTATCCAAACTTCGTGATGCCATGCATTATGCTTCATTTATAAGTCTTTACTCAATGAGCACCAATGATCAGTTAAGAATGATCACTCTAACTGGCCGATCAAGTTGATATATCCCCACTAAATCGTTCGAACTTTTGATTTAGAGGTCAGACTCGCACGAATCCAATGCCCACTCTAAATTAGCTCATTTTTCTGTATTATGACAAAATTTGAGACGGAAATAGATACGACAAAGTGTCCCTATAATCCAATCTATCCCCAACTACGTGATGTCATGCATTATGCTCCATTTATAAGCCTTTACTCAATGAGCACCAATGATCAGTTAACAATGATCACTTTAACTGGCCGGTCAACTTGACATATCCACACTAAATTGTTCGTAACTTATGAGTTAGAGCTCAAAATGATACGAATCCAATACCCACATTAAGCTAGATCAATTTTCTATATTGTAAAAAAATGTGAGACAGAAATAGATAAGACAAAGCGTCCATGCAATCCAATCTATCCCACACTTCATGATGCCATGCATTATACTTCACTTATAAGCCTTTACTCAATGAGCCCCAATGATATGCTAAGAATGATCACTATGACTGGCCGATCAATTTGACATGTCCCCACTAAATCGGTTGAACTTTTGATATTGAGGTCAGACTGGCACAAATCCATTGCCCACGTTAAACCAACTCAATTTTCTATATTGTTACAAAATCTGAGACATAAATAGATACGACAAAGCATCCATGTAATCAGATCTATCCCAAAGTTCATGATGCCATGCATTATGCTTCATTTATAAGGCTTTACTTAATGAGCACCAATTATTAGTTAAGAATGATCACTTTACCTGGCCGATCAACTTGAGATGCCTTTACTAAATCGTCCAAACTTTTGATTTAGAAGTCAGACTGGCATGAATCCAAGGCCCACCTTAAACTAGCTCAATTTTTTATATTGTGACAAAATTTGAGACCGAAATAGATACGACAAAGCGCCCATGTAATCCAATCTATCCCGAACTTCATGATGCCATGCATTATGCTTCATTTATAAGCTTTTACTCAATGAGCACCAATGATCAACTAAGAATGATCAGTTTAACTGTCCAATAAACTTGACATGTCTGCACTAAATTGTTAGTAACCTATGAGTTAGAGCTCATAGTGATAGGAATCTAGTGCCCACGTTAAGCTAGCTCAATTTTCTATATTGTGACAAAATTTGAGACAGAAATAGATAAGACAAAGTGTCCATGTAATCCGATCTATTCCAAACTTCATGATGCCATGAATTATGCTTCTTTTATAAGTCTTTACTCAATGAGCACCAATGATCAGTTAAGAATGATCACTCTAACTGGCCGATCAAGTTGATATATCCCCACTAAATCGTTCGAACTTTTGATTTAGAGGTCAGACTGGCACGAATCCAATGCCCACTCTAAACTAGCTCATTTTTCTGTATTATGACAAAATTTGAGACGGAAATAGATACGACAAAGTGTCCCTATAGTCCAATCTATCCCGAACTACGTGATGCCATGCATTATGCTCCATTTATAAGCCTTTACTCAATGAGCACCAATAATCAGTTAACAATGATCACTTTAACTGGCCGATCAACTTGACATGTCCACACTAAATTGTTCGTAACTTATGAGTTAGAGCTCAGAATGATACGTATCCAATACCCACATTAAGCTAGATCAATTTTCTATATTGTAAAAAAATGTGAGACAGAAATAGATAAGACAAAGCGTCCATGCAATCCAATCTATCCCACACTTCATGATGCCATGCATTATGCTTCACTTATAAGCCTTTACTCAATGAGCCCCAATGATTTGCTAAGAATGATCACTATGACTGGCCGATCAATTTGACATGTCCCCACTAAATCGGTTGAACTTTTGATATTGAGGTCAGACTGGCACAAATCCATTGCCCACGTTAAACCAACTCAATTTTCTATATTGTTACAAAATCTGAGACATAAATAGATACGACAAAGCATCCATGTAATCCAATCTATCCCAAAGTTCATGATGCCATGCATTATGCTTCATTTATAAGGCTTTACTTAATGAGCACCAATTATTAGTTAAGAATGATCACTTTACCTGGCCGATCAACTTGAGATGCCTTTACTAAATCGTCCAAACTTTTGATTTAGAAGTCAGACTGGCATGAATCCAAGGCCCACCTTAAACTAGCTCAATTTTTTATATTGTGACAAAATTTGAGACCGAAATAGATACGACAAAGCGCCCATGTAATCCAATCTATCCCAAACTTCATGATGCCATGCATTATGCTTCATTTATAAGCTTTTACTCAATGAGCACCAATGATCAACTAAGAATGATCAGTTTAACTGTCCGATCAACTTGACATGTCTGCACTAAATTGTAAGTAACCTATGAGTTAGAGCTCATAATGATAGGAATCTAGTGCCCACGTTAAGCTAGCTCAATTTTATATATTGTGACAAAATTTGAGACAGAAATAGATAAGACAAAGTGTCCATGTAATCCGATCTATTCCAAACTTCATGATGCCATGAATTATGCTTCATTTATAAGCCTTTACTCAATGAGCACAATGACCTGTTAAGAATGATCACTCTAACTGGCCGATAACCTTGACATGTCCCTACTAAATCGTTCGAATTTTTACTTTACAGGTCAGACTGGCACGAATCTAGTGCCCACGTTAAACTAGCTCAATTTTCTTTATTGTGACAAAATTTGAGACCAAAATAGATACAACAAAGCGTCCATGTAATCCATTCTATCCCGAAATTCATGATGCCATGCATTATACTTCATTTATAAGCCTTTACTCAATGAGCACCAATGATCAGTTAAGAATGATCACTTTAACTGGCCGATCAACTTGAAATGTCCGCACTAAATCGTCCAAAATTTTGATTTAGAGGTTAGGATAGCACTAATTCAATGCCCACATTAGACGAGCTCGATTTTCTATATTGTTGCAAAATTTGAGAAAGAAATAGATACGACAAAGCGTCCATGTAATCCAATCTATCCCAACCTTCATGATGCCATGTATTATGCTTCATTTATAAACCTTTTCTCAATGAGCACTAATGATCTGTTACGAATGATAACACTAACTGGCCGATCAACTTGACATGTCCCCACTAAATCATTGGAATTTTTGATTTAGACGTCAGACTGGCTTGAATCAAATGCCCACGTTAAATTAGCTCAATTTTCTATACTGTGACAAAATTTGAGACCGAAATTGATACGACAAAGCGTCCATGTAGTCCAATCTATCCCGACCTACATGATGCCATGCATTATGCTTCATTTATAAGCCTTTACTCAAGTAGTACCAATGATCAGTTAAGAATGATCAATTTAACAGGCTGATCAACTTGTCATGTCATTACTAAATTGTCTGAACTTTTGATTTAGAGGTCAGACTAGCATGAATCCAATGCCCACGTTAATCTAGATCAATTTTCTATATTGTCGAAAAAATTTAGATAGAAATGGAAACGACAAAGCGTCCAAATAATCCAATCTATCCCGAACTGCGTGATGTCATGCATTGTGCACCATTTATAAGCCTTTACTCATTGAGCTCCAATTCTACGTTTAGAATGATCACTTTAGCTGGCCAACAACCTGACATGACCGCACTAAATCGCCCGTAACTTTTGGTCTAGAGCTCAGAATAACACGAATCCAAAGCCCACGTTAAGCTAGCTCAATGTTCTATATTGTGACAAAATTTGAGACAGAAATAGATAAGATAAATTAAGACAAAGCATTCAAGTAATCCAATCTAGCCAAAAGTGTGTGATGTCATGCATTATGCTTCATTTATAAGCCTTTACTCAGTGAGCACCAATGATTAGTTAAGAATGATCACTTTAACTAGCCGATCAATTTGACATGTCTCCACCAAATCATCTGTAACTTTTGATTTATAGCTTAGAATGACATGAATCCAATGCCCACGTTAAGCTAGCTCAATTTTCTATATTGTAAGAAAATTTGAGATAGAAATAGATATGGCAAAGCGTACAAATAATCCAATATATCCTGAAGTACGTGATGTCATGTATTATGCTTCAATTATAAGCTTTACTCAATGAGCACCAATGATCAGTTTAGAATGATCGCTTTAACTGGCCGATCAACTTGACATGTCCGCACCAAAACGGCCGTATCTTTTGATTTAGAGCTCAAAATAACACGAATCCAATGCCCACGTTAAGCTATCTCAATTTTCTATATTGTGACAAAATTGAGGTAGAAATAGATACGACAAAGCGTCCATGTAATTCAATCTATCCCAAACTGCATGATGCCAAGCAGAATGCTTCATTTATCAGCCTTTAGTCAGTGAGCACCAATGATCAGTTAAGAATGACCACTTTAACTAGCCGATCAACTTCACATGTCTGCACTATATCATCTGTAACTTTTGCTTTAGAGCTTAGAATGACACAAATCCAATGCCATGTTAAGCTAGCTCAATTTTCTATATTGTGACAAAATTTGAGACAGGAATAGATACGACAAAGCGTCTAATATATCCCGAACTATGTGATGTCATGCATTATGCATCATTAATAAGCTTTTACTCAGTGAGCACCAATGATCAGTTTAGAATGATCATTTTAATTGGCTGATCAACTTGACATATCCGCACTAATTAAATGGTCCGTTAAGCTAGCTTAATTTTCTATATTGTGACAAAATTTGAGACAAAAATAGATATGACAAAGTATCCATGTAATCCAATATATCTCGAACTGCGTGATGCCATGTATTATTCTTCATTTATAAGCCTTTACTCAATGAGCACCAATGATCACTTTAGAATGATGACTTTAACTTGCCGATCAACTTGACATGTCTGTACTAAATCGTTCGTAACTTTTGAGTTAGAGCTCAGAATGACAGGAATCCAATGCCAACGTTTTAGCTTGCTCAATTTTTATATTGTGACCAAATTTGAGACAGAAATAGTTTCGACAAAGTGTCCATGTAATCCAATCTGTCCGGAACTGAGTGATGCCATGCATTATGCTTCATTTATAAGCCTTTACTCAATGAGCACAAATGATCAGTTTAGAATGATAACTTTAACTAGACGATCAACTTGGCATGTCCGCATTAAATTGTCCGTAACTATTGATTTAGAGCTCAGAATAACACGAATACAATGCCCACGTTAAGCTAGCTCAATTTTCTATATTGTGACCATATTTGACACAAAATAGATACGAAAAAGCGTTCAAGTAATCAAATATATCCAAAACTGCATGATGCCATGCATTATGCTTCATTTATAAGCCTTTACTCGATGAGCACCAATGATTGGTTAAGAATGATCACTTTAACAGGCCGATCAACTTGACATGTCCACACAGAATCGTCCCTAACTTTTGATTTAGAGCTTATAATGACACGAGTCTAATGCCCATGTTATGCTAGCTCAATTCTCTATGTTGCAACAAAATTTGAGACAAAAATAGATACAAAAAAGCGTTCAAGTAATCCAATCTAGCGAAAACTTCATGATCCCATGCATTATGTTTCATTTATAAGCCTTTACTCAATGAGAACAAATGATCAGTTTAGAATGATCAGTTTAAGTGGTCGATCAACTTGACATGTACGCAGTAAATCGTCCGTAACTTTTGATTTAGAGCTCAGAATGACACGAATCCAATGCCCACGTTTAGCAAGCTCCATTTTCTATATTGTGACAAAATTTGAGATAGAAATAAATATGACAAAATGTCCATGTAATCCAACCTATCCCAAACTGAGGGATGCCTTGCATTATGCTTCATTTATTTGCCTTTACTCAATGAGCAAAAATGATCAGCTTAGAATGCTAACTTTAACTAGGCGATCAACTTGACATGTCCGCATTAAATCGTCTGTAACTTTTGATTTAGAGCTCAGAATAACACGAATCCAATGCCCAGGTTAAGCTAGCTCAATTTTCTAAATTGTGACCAAATGTGAGACAGAAAAAAATGTGACAAATTTCCATGTAATCCAATCTATCCCAAAGTGAGGGATGCCATGCATTATGCTTCATTTATTAACCTTTACTCAATGAGCAAAAATGATCAGCTTAGAATGTTAACTTTAACTAGGCGATCAACTTGACATGTCCGTATTAAATCATCCGTAACTTTTTATTTAGAGCTCCGAATAACACGAATCCAATGCCCACGTTAAGCTAGCTCAAGATTTCTATATAGTGACCAAATTTGACATAAAAATAGATACGAAAAAGCGTTCAAGTAATCCAATCTAGCCAAAACTGCATGATGCCATGCATTATGCTTCATTTATAAGTCTTTACTCAATGAGCACCAATGACCAGTTTAGAATGATCACTTTAACTAGGCGACCAACTTGACATGTCCGCATTAAATCGTCCGTAATTTTTGATTTAGAGCTTAGAATGACACAAATCCAATGCCCACGTTAAGCTAGCTAAAGTCTCTATGTTGTAACAAAATTTGAGAAAAGAAATAGATACAAAAAAGAATTCAAGTAATCTAATCTAGCCAAAACTGTATGATCCCATGCATTATGCTTCATTTATAAGCCTTTACTCAATGAGCACCAATGATCAGTTAAGAATGATCACTTTAACTGGCCGATAAACTTGACATTACCGCAATAAATCGTCCCTAACTTTTGATTTAGAGCTTAGAATGACACGAATCCATTGCCCACACTAAGCTAGCTAAATTCTCTATGTTGTAACAAAATTTGAGACAGAAATAAATACGACAAAGCGTCCATGTAATCCAATCTATCTCGAACTTCATGATGCCATGCATTATACTTCATTTATAAGCCTTTACAAAATGAGCACCAATGATCAGTTAAGAATGATAACTTTAACTGGCCGATCAACTTGACATGTCGGCACTAAATCGTCCAAAATTTTTATTTAGAGGTCAGACTGGCACTAATCCAATGCTCACATTAGACAAGCTCAATTTTCTGTATTGTGGTGAAATTTGAGACAAAAATAAATACGACAAAGCATCCATGTAATCCAATCTATCCCGAACTGCGTGATGCCATGCATTATGCTTAATGAGCACCAATTATCAGTTTATAATGAACACTTTAAATGGTCGATCAACTTGACATGTCTGCACTAATTTGTTCGTAACCTATGAGTTAGAGCTCAGAATGATACGAATCCTGTGCCCCTGTTAAGCTATCTAAATTTTCTATATTGTGACAAAATTTAACACAGAAATACATAATACAAAGCATCCATGTAATCCAATCTATCCCAACCTTTGTGATGCCATGCATTATGCTTCATTTATAAACATGTACTCAATGAGAACCAATTATCTGTTAAGAGTGATAACTCTAACTGGCCGATCAACTTGACATGTCCCAACTAAATCATTGGAATTTTTGATTTAGACGTCAGACTGGCTTGAATCCATTGCCCACGTTAAACTAGCTCAATTTTCTATACTATGACAAAATTTGAGACCGAAATAGATACAACAAAACGTCCATGTAGTCCAATCTATCCCGACCTTCATGACGCCATGCATTATCCTTCATTTATAAGTCTTTACTCAATGAGCAGCAATGATCAGTTAAGAATGATCAATTTAATTGGCCGGTCAACTTTTCATGTACTTACTAAATCGTCCGAAATTTTCATTTAGTGGTCAGACTGGAAGGAATCCAATGCCCACTTTAAATTAGCTCAATTTTCTCTATAGTGAAAAAATTTAGATAGAAATGGAAACGACAAAGCGTCCAAGTAATCCAATCTATCCCGCAGTGTGTGATGTCAAGCATTGTGCATCATTTATAAGCCTTTACTCATTAAGCTCCAATGATCAGTTTAGAATGATCACTTTAACTGGCCGAACAATTTGACATGTACGCACTAAATCATTCATAAATTTTGATTTACAACTCAGAATGACACGAATCCAATTCCCACGTTAAGCTAGCTCAATTTTGTATATTGTCACAAAATTTGAGAGATAGATACGACAAAACGTCCATGCAATCCAATCTAAACCGCACTTCGTGTTGCCATGCATTATCCTTCATTTATATGCCTATACTCATTGAGCACTAATGATCAGTTAAGAATGATCACTTTAACTGGCCGATCAACTTCACATGTCCGCCCTAAATCGTCCGAACTTTTGATTTAGAGGTCAGACAAGCTCGAATCCAATACCCACGTTAAAGTAGCTCAATTTTCTATATTGTGAAAAAAAATTGAGATAGAAATAGATACGACAAATCGTCCAAGTAATCCAATCTATCCTGAACTCTGTGATGTCATACATAATGCATCATTTATAATCCTTGATTTAAAGAGCACCAATGATCAAATTAGACTGATCACTTTTACCGACCGATCAATTTGACATGTCCGCACTAAATCGTCCATAAATTTTGATTTAGAGCTCAATATGACACGAATCCAATGCCCATGTTAAGCTACCTCAATTTACAATTTTGCGACAAAATTTGAGATAGAAATAAATAAGACAAAGTTTCCATGTAATCCAATCTATCCCAAACTTCATGATGCAATGCATTATGCTTCATTTATAAGGCTTTAATCAATGAGCACCAATGATCAATTATGAATGATCACATTAACAGGCCGGTCAACTTGACATGTTCTCACTAAATCGTCTGTAACTTTTGATTTATAGCTCCGAATAATATGAATCCAATGTCCACGTTATGCTAGCTCAATTTTCTATATTGTGAAAAAATTTGAGAAAGAAATGGATACGACCAAGCGTCCATGTAATCCAATCTATCCCGAACTGCGCGATGCCATGCATTATTCTTCATTTATAAGCCTTTACTTAATGGGCACCAACGATCAGTTAAGAATGATCACTTTAACTGGCCGGTCAACTTGACATGTCTAGACTAAATCGTTCGTAACTAATGAGTTAGAGCTTAGAATAAAACGAATCCAATGCCCACGTTAAGCTAGCTCAATTTTCTATATTGTGACAAAATTTGAAGCATAAATAGAATCCATGTAATCCAATCTTACCCGAATTGTGTGATGTCATGCATTATGCATCATCTATAAGCATTTACTCAATGAGCACCAATGATCCGTTTAGAATGATCACCTTAACTGGCCGATCAACTTGACATGTCCGCACTAAATCGTCCATAATTTTTGATTTACAACTCCGAATGACACGAATCCAGTTCCCACGTTAAGCTAGCTCAATTTTGTATATTGTCACAAAATTTGAGAGATAGATACGACAAAACGTCCATGCAATCCAATCTATACCGCACTTCGTGTTGCCATGCATTATCCTTCATTTATATGCCTATACTCATTGAGCACTAATGATCAGTTAAGAATGATCACTTTAACTGGCCGATCAACTTCACATGTCCGCCCTAAATCGTCTGAACTTTTGATTTAGAGGTCAGACAAGCTCGAATCCAATACCCACGTTAAAGTAGCTAAATTTTCTATATTGTGAAAAAAAAATTGAGATAGAAATAGATACGACAAATCGTCCAAGTAATCCAATCTATCCTGAACTCTGAGATGTCATACATAATGCATCATTTATAATCCTTGATTTAAAGAGCACCAATGATCAAATTAGAATGATCACTTTTACCGGCCGATCAATTTGACATGTCCGCACTAAATCGTCCATAAATTTTGATTTAGAGCTCAATATGACACGAATCCAATGCCCATGTTAAGCTACCTCAATTTACAATTTTGCGACAAAATTTGAGATAGAAATAAATAAGACATAGTTTCCATGTAATCCAATCTATCCCAAACTTCATGATGCAATGCATTATGCTTCATTTATAAGGCTTTACTCAATGAGCACCAATGATCAATTATGAATGATCACATTAACAGGCCGGTCAACTTGACATGTTCTCACTAAATCGTCTGTAACTTTTGATTTATAGCTTAGAATAATATGAATCCAATGTCCACGTTATGCTAGCTCAATTTTCTATATTGTGAAAAAATTTGAGAAAGAAATGGATACGACCAAGCGTCCATGTAATCCAATCTATCCCGAACTGCGCGATGCCATGCATTAATCTTCATTTATAAGTCTTTACTTAATGGGCACCAATGATCAGTTAAGAATGATCACTTTAACTGGCCGGTCAACTTGACATGTCTAGACTAAATCGTTCGTAACTAATGAGTTAGAGCTTAGAATAAAACGAATCCAATGCCCACGTTTAGCTAGCTCAATTTTCTATATTGTGACAAAATTTGAGACATAAATAGAATCCATGTAATCCAATCTTACCTGAATTGTGTGATGTCATGCATTATGCATCATCTATAAGCATTTACTCAATGAGCACCAATGATCCGTTTAGAATGATCACCTTAACTGGCCGATCAACTTGACATGTCCGCACTAAATCGTCCGTAACTTTTGATTTACAACTCAGAATGACACGAATCCAATTCCCACGTTAAGCTAGCTCAATTTTGTATATTGTCATAAAATTTGAGAGCGACATAGATACGACAAAACGTCCATGCAATCCAATCTATACCGCACTTCGTGTTGCCATGCATTATCCTTCATTCATATGCCTATAATCATTGAGCACTAATGATCAGTTAAGAATGATCACTTTAACTGGCCGATCAACTTCACATGTCCGCCCTAAATCGTCCAAACTTTTGATTTAGAGGTCAGGCAAGCTCGAATCCAATACCCACGTTAAAGTAGCTCAATTTTCTATATTGTGAAAAAAAATTGAGATAGAAATAGATACGAAAAATCGTCCAAGTAATCCAATCTATCCTGAACTCTGTGATGTCATGCATAATGCATCATTTATAATCCTTGATTAATAGAGCACCAATGATCAAGTTAGAATGATCACTTTTACTGGCCGATCAATTTGACATGTCCGCACTAAATCGTTCATAAATTTTGATTTAGAGCTCAATATGACACGAATCCAATGCCCATGTTAAGCTACCTCAATTTTCAATTTTGTGACAAAATTTGAGATAGAAATAAATAAGACAAAGTTTCCATGTAATCCAATCTATCCCAAACTTCGTGATGCAATGCATTATGCTTCAATTATAAGGCTTTACTCAATGAGCACCAATGATCAATTATCAATGATCACTTTAACAGGCCGGTCAACTTGACATGTTCTCACTAAATCGTCTGTAACTTTTGATTTATAGCTCATAATAATATGAATCCAATGTCCACGTTATGCTAGCTCAATTTTCTATATTGTGAAAAAATTTGAGAAAGAAATAGATACGACCAAGCGTCCATGTAATCCAATCTATCCCGAACTGCGTGATGCCATGCATTATTCTTCATTTATAAGCCTTTACTTAATGGGCACCAATGATCAGTTAAGAATGATCACTTTAACTGGCCGGTCAACTTGACATGTCTAGACTAAATCGTTCGTAACTTATGAGTTAGAGCTTAGAATAAAACGAATCCAATGCCCACGTTAAGCTAGCTCAATTTTCTATATTGTGACAAAATTTGAGACATAAATAGAATTCATGTAATCCAATCTTACCCGAATTGTGTGATGTCATGCATTATGCATCATCTATAAGCATTTACTCAATGAGCACCAATGATCCGTTTAGAATAATCACCTTAACTGGCCGATCAACTTGACATGTCCGCACAAAATCGTCCGTAACTTTTGATTTACAACTCAGAATGACACGAATCCAATTCCCACGTTAAGCTAGCTCAATTTTCTATATTGTCACAAAATTTGAGAGCGACATAGATACGACAAAACGTCCATGCAATCCAATCTATACCGCACTTCGTGTTGCCATGCATTATCCTTCATTCATATGCCTATACTCATTGAGCACTAATGATCAGTTAAGAATGATCACTTTAACTGGCCGATCAACTTCACATGTCCGCCCTAAATCGTCCGAACTTTTGATTTAGAGGTCAGACAAGCTCGAATCCAATACCCACGTTAAAGTAGCTCAATTTTCTATATTGTGAAAAAAAATTGAGATAGAAATAGATACGAAAAACCATCCAAGTAATCCAATCTATCCTGAACTCTGTGATGTCATGCATAATGCATCATTTATAATCCTTGATTAAAAGAGCACCAATGATCAAGTTAGAATGATCACTTTTACTGGCCGATCAATTTGACATGTCCGCACTAAATCGTCCATAAATTTTGATTTAGAGCTCAATATGACACGAATCCAATACCCATGTTAAGCTACCTCAATTTTCAATTTTGTGACAAAATTTGAGATAGAAATAAATAAGACAAAGTTTCCATGTAATCCAATCTATCCCAAACTTCGTGATGCAATGCATTATGCTTCATTTATAAGGCTTTACTCAATGAGCACCAATGATCAATTATGAATGATCACTTTAACAGGCCGGTCAACTTGACATGTTCTCACTAAATCGTCTGTAACTTTTGATTTATAGCTCAGAATAATATGAATCCAATGTCCACGTTATGCTATCTCAATTTTCTATATTGTGAAAAAATTTGAGAAAGAAATAGATACGACCAAGCGTCCATGTAATCCTATCTATCCCGAACTGCGCGATGCCATGCATTATTCTTCATTTATAAGCCTTTACTTAATGGGCACCAATGATCAGTTAAGAATGATCACTTTAACTGGCCGGTAAACTTGACATGTCTAGACTAAATCGTTCGTAACTTATGAGTTAGAGCTTAGAATAAAACGAATCCAATGCCCACGTTAAGCTAGCTCAATTTTCTATATTGTGATAAAATTTGAGACATAAATAGAATTCATGTAATCCAATCTTACCCAAATTGTGTGATGTCATGCATTATGCATCATCTATAAGCATTTACTCAATGAGCACCAATGATCCGTTTAGAATGATCACCTTAACTGGCCGATCAACTTGACATGTCCGCACTAAATCGTCCGTAACTTTTGATTTACAACTCAGAATGACACGAATCCAATTCCCACGTTAAGCTAGCTCAATTTTCTATATTGTCACAAAATTTGAGAGCGGCATAGATACGACAAAACGTCCATGCAATCCAATCTATACCACACTTCGTGTTGCCATGCATTATCCTTCATTCATATGCCTATAATCATTGAGCACTAATGATCAGTTAAGAATGATCACTTTAACTGGCCGATCAACTTCACATGTCCGCCCTAAATCGTCCGAACTTTTGATTTAGAGGTCAGACAAGCTCGAATCCAATACCCACGTTAAAGTAGCTCAATTTTCTATATTGTGAAAAAAAATTGAGATAGAAATAGATACGAAAAATCGTCCAAGTAATCCAATCTATCCTGAACTCTGTGATGTCATGCATAATGCATCATTTATAATCCTTGATTAAAAGAGCACCAATGATCAAGTTAGAATGATCACTTTTACTGGCCGATCAATTTGACATGTCCGCACTAAATCGTCCATAAATTTTGATTTAGAGCTCAATATGACACGAATCCAATGCCCATGTTAAGCTACGTCAATTTTCAATTTTGTGACAAAATTTGAGATAGAAATAAATAAGACAAAGTTTCCATGTAATCCAATCTATCCCAAACTTCGTGATGTAATGCATTATGCTTCATTTATAAGGCTTTACTCAATGAGCACCAATGATCAATTATGAATGATCACTTTAACAGGCCGGTCAACTTGACATGTTCTCACTAAATCGTCTGTAACTTTTTATTTATAGCTCAGAATAATATGAATCCAATGTCCACGTTATGCTAGCTCAATTTTCTATATTGTGAAAAAATTTGAGAAAGAAATAGATACGACCAAGCGTCCATGTAATCCAATCTATCCCGAACTGCGCGATGCCATGCATTATTCTTCATTTATAAGCCTTTACTTAATGGGCACCAATGATCAGTTAAGAATGATCACTTTAACTGGCCGGTCAACTTGACATGTCTAGACTAAATCGTTCGCAACTTATGAGTTAGAGCTTAGAATAAAATGAATCCAATGCCCACGTTAAGCTAGCTCAATTTTCTATATTGTGACAAAATTTGAGACATAAATAGAATTCATGTAATCCAATCTTACCCGAATTGTGTGATGTCATGCATTATGCATCATCTATAAGCATTTACTCAATGAGCACCAATGATCCGTTTAGAATGATCACCTTAACTGGCCGATCAACTTGACATGTCCGCACTAAATCGTCCGTAACTTTTGATTTCCAACTCAGAATGACACGAATCCAATTCCCACGTTAAGCTAGCTCAATTTTCTATATTGTCACAAAATTTGAGAGCGACATAGATACGACAAAACGTCCATGCAATCCAATCTATACCGCACTTCGTGTTGCCATGCATTATCCTTCACTTATATGCCTATACTCATTGAGCACTAATGATCAGTTAAGAATGATCACTTTAACTGGCCGATCAACTTCACATGTCCGCCCTAAATCGTCTGAACTTTTGATTTAGAGGTCAGACAAGCTCGAATCCAATACCCACGTTAAAGTAGCTAAATTTTCTATATTGTGAAAAAAAAATTGAGATAGAAATAGATACGACAAATCGTCCAAGTAATCCAATCTATCCTGAACTCTGAGATGTCATACATAATGCATCATTTATAATCCTTGATTTAAAGAGCACCAATGATCAAATTAGAATGATCACTTTTACCGGCCGATCAATTTGACATGTCCGTACTAAATCGTCCATAAATTTTGATTTAGAGCTCAATATGACACGAATCCAATGCCCATGTTAAGCTACCTCAATTTACAATTTTGCGACAAAATTTGAGATAGAAATAAATAAGACATAGTTTCCATGTAATCCAATCTATCCCAAACTTCATGATGCAATGCATTATGCTTCATTTATAAGGCTTTACTCAATGAGCACCAATGATCAATTATGAATGATCTCATTAACAGGCCGGTCAACTTGACATGTTCTCACTAAATCGTCTGTAACTTTTGATTTATAGCTTAGAATAATATGAATCCAATGTCCACGTTATGCTAGCTCAATTTTCTATATTGTGAAAAAATTTGAGAAAGAAATGGATACGACCAAGCGTCCATGTAATCCAATCTATCCCGAACTGCGCGATGCCATGCATTAATCTTCATTTATAAGTCTTTACTTAATGGGCACCAATGATCAGTTAAGAATGATCACTTTAACTGGCCGGTCAACTTGACATGTCTAGACTAAATCGTTCGTAACTAATGAGTTAGAGCTTAGAATAAAACGAATCCAATGCCCACGTTTAGCTAGCTCAATTTTCTATATTGTGACAAAATTTGAGACATAAATAGAATCCATGTAATCCAATCTTACCTGAATTGTGTGATGTCATGCATTATGCATCATCTATAAGCATTTACTCAATGAGCACCAATGATCCGTTTAGAATGATCACCTTAACTGGCCGATCAACTTGACATGTCCGCACTAAATCGTCCGTAACTTTTGATTTACAACTCAGAATGACACGAATCCAATTCCCACGTTAAGCTAGCTCAATTTTGTATATTGTCATAAAATTTGAGAGCGACATAGATACGACAAAACGTCCATGCAATCCAATCTATACCGCACTTCGTGTTGCCATGCATTATCCTTCATTCATATGCCTATAATCATTGAGCACTAATGATCAGTTAAGAATGATCACTTTAACTGGCCGATCAACTTCACATGTCCGCCCTAAATCGTCCAAACTTTTGATTTAGAGGTCAGGCAAGCTCGAATCCAATGCCCACGTTAAAGTAGTTCAATTTTCTATATTGTGAAAAAAAATTGAGATAGAAATAGATACGAAAAATCGTCCAAGTAATCCAATCTATCCTGAACTCTGTGATGTCATGCATAATGCATCATTTATAATCCTTGATTAAAAGAGCACCAATGATCAAGTTAGAATGATCACTTTTACTGGCCGATCAATTTGACATGTCCGCACTAAATCGTCCATAAATTTTGATTTAGAGCTCAATATGACACGAATCCAATGCCCATGTTAAGCTACCTCAATTTTCAATTTTGTGACAAAATTTGAGATAGAAATAAATAAGACAAAGTTTACATGTAATCCAATCTATCCCAAACTTCGTGATGCAATGCATTATGCTTCATTTATAAGGCTTTACTCAATGAGCACCAATGATCAATTATCAATGATCACTTTAAAAGGCCGGTCAACTTGACATGTTCTCACTAAATCGTCTGTAACTTTTGATTTATAGCTCATAATAATATGAATCCAATGTCCACGTTATGCTAGCTCAATTTTCTATATTGTGAAAAAATTTGAGAAAGAAATAGATACGACCAAGCGTCCATGTAATCCAATCTATCCCGAACTGCGCGATGCCATGCATTATTCTTCCTTTATAAGCCTTTACTTAATGGGCACCAATGATCAGTTAAGAATGATCACTTTAACTGGCCGGTCAACTTGACATGTCTAGACTAAATCGTTCGTAACTTATGAGTTAGAGCTTAGAATAAAACGAATCCAATGCCCACGTTAAGCTAGCTCAATTTTCTATATTGTGACAAAATTTGAGACATAAATAGAATTCATGTAATCCAATCTTACCCGAATTGTGTGATGTCATGCATTATGCATCATCTATAAGCATTTACTCAATGAGCACCAATGATCCGTTTAGAATAATCACCTTAACTGGCCGATCAACTTGACATGTCCGCACAAAATCGTCCGTAACTTTTGATTTACAACTCAGAATGACACGAATCCAATTCCCACGTTAAGCTAGCTCAATTTTCTATATTGTCACAAAATTTGAGAGCGACATAGATACGACAAAACGTCCATGCAATCCAATCTATACCGCACTTCGTGTTGCCATGCATTATCCTTCATTCATATGCCTATACTCATTGAGCACTAATGATCAGTTAAGAATGATCACTTTAACTGGCCGATCAACTTCACATGTCCGCCCTAAATCGTCCGAACTTTTGATTTAGAGGTCAGACAAGCTCGAATCCAATACCCACGTTAAAGTAGCTCAATTTTCTATATTGTGAAAAAAAATTGAGATAGAAATAGATACGAAAAACCATCCAAGTAATCCAATCTATCCTGAACTCTGTGATGTCATGCATAATGCATCATTTATAATCCTTGATTAAAAGAGCACCAATGATCAAGTTAGAATGATCACTTTTACTGGCCGATCAATTTGACATGTCCGCACTAAATCGTCCATAAATTTTGATTTAGAGCTCAATATGACACGAATCCAATACCCATGTTAAGCTACCTCAATTTTCAATTTTGTGACAAAATTTGAGATAGAAATAAATAAGACAAAGTTTCCATGTAATCCAATCTATCCCAAACTTCGTGATGCAATGCATTATGCTTCATTTATAAGGCTTTACTCAATGAGCACCAATGATCAATTATGAATGATCACTTTAACAGGCCGGTCAACTTGACATGTTCTCACTAAATCGTCTGTAACTTTTGATTTATAGCTCAGAATAATATGAATCCAATGTCCACGTTATGCTATCTCAATTTTCTATATTGTGAAAAAATTTGAGAAAGAAATAGATACGACCAAGCGTCCATGTAATCCTATCTATCCCGAACTGCGCGATGCCATGCATTATTCTTCATTTATAAGCCTTTACTTAATGGGCACCAATGATCAGTTAAGAATGATCACTTTAACTGGCCGGTAAACTTGACATGTCTAGACTAAATCGTTCGTAACTTATGAGTTAGAGCTTAGAATAAAACGAATCCAATGCCCACGTTAAGCTAGCTCAATTTTCTATATTGTGATAAAATTTGAGACATAAATAGAATTCATGTAATCCAATCTTACCCAAATTGTGTGATGTCATGCATTATGCATCATCTATAAGCATTTACTCAATGAGCACCAATGATCCGTTTAGAATGATCACCTTAACTGGCCGATCAACTTGACATGTCCGCACTAAATCGTCCGTAACTTTTGATTTACAACTTAGAATGACACGAATCCAATTCCCACGTTAAGCTAGCTCAATTTTCTATATTGTGAAAATATTTGAGACATAAATAGATACGACAAAGCCTCCAAGTTAGCCAATCTATCCCGAACTGCGTGATGCTATGCATTATGCTTTATTTATAACCCTTTACTCAATGAGCACTAGTGATCAGTTAAAAATGATCACTTTAAATGGCTGATCAACTAGACATGTCCTCACTAAATCTTCCATAACTTATGATTTAGAGCTCAAAATGAAACAAATCCAATGTCCACGTTAAGCTAGCTTAGTTGTCTATATTGTGACAAAATTTGAGACAGAAATAGATACGACAAATTTTCCAAATAATCAAATCTATCCAGAACTGAGTGATGTTATGGATTATGCTTCATTTGTAAGCCTTTTACTCAATGAGCACCAATGATCAGTTTAGAATGATCACTATAACTGACCGATCAACTTGACATGTCCACACTAAATCGTCCGTAGCTTATGATTAAAACTCAAAATGACACAAATTCAATGCCCACGTTAAACTAGCTCAATTTTCTATATTGTGACAAAATCTGAGACATAAATTGATACGCCAAAGCGACCATGTAATCCAATATATCCCGAATTGCGTGATACCATGCATTATGTTTCATTTATAAGCCTTTACTCAATGACCACAAATGATCAGTTTAGAATGATAACTTTAACTAGCCGATCAACCAGACATGTCCGCATCAAATCGTCCACAACTTTTGATTTAGAGCTCAGACTGATACGAATCCAATGCCCAGGTTAATCTAGCTCAATTTATTTTTATTGTGATAAATTTTTACATTAAAATTGCTTCAACCAATTCTCTAAGTAATCAAATATCTCCAAAACTACGTGATGTCATGCATTATGTTTCATTTATAAGCATTTAATCAATTAGAACCAATAATCAGTTTAGAATGATCACTTTAAATGGGCGATCAATTAGACATGTCTTCACTAAATTGTCCATAACTTTTGATTAAAGTCTCAGAATGACACGAATCCAATGCCCACGTTAAGCAACCTCAATATTTTATATTGTGACAAAATTAGAGACAGAAATAGATACGACAAAGTTTCCATGTAATCCAATATATCCTGAACTGCATGATGACATGCATTATGCTTCATTTATAAGCCTTTACTTAATGAGCACCAACGATAAGTTTACAATGATCTCTTTAACTTGCTGAAAGCTTGACATGTCTGCACTAAATCGTCAGTAGTTTTTGATTTAGAGCTCAGATTGACACGAATTCAATGCCCACCTTAAGCTAGCTCCATTTTTTATATTGTGAAAAACATTGAGACAGAAATAGATACGACAAAGTGTTCATGTAATCCAATCTGTCCGGACTGAGTGATACCATGCATTATGCTTCATTTATAAGCCTTTACTCAATGAGCACAAATGATCAGTTTAGAATGATAACTTTAACTAGGCGATCAACTTGATGTTATGTATTATGCTTCATTTATAAGTCTTTACTCAATGAGCACAAATGATCAGTATAGAATGATAACCTTAACTAGGCGATCAACTTGACATGTCCGCATTAAATCGTCCGTAACTTTTTATTTAGAGCTCAGAATAACACAAATCCCATGCCCACGCTAAACTACCTCAATTTTCTATATTGTGACCAAATTTGACACAAAATAGATACGAAAAAGCGTTCAAGTAATCCAATATAGCCAAAACTGCGTGATGCCATGCATTATGCTTCATTTATAAGCCTTTACTCAATGAGCACCAATGATCAGTTAAGAATGATCACTTTAACTGGCCGGTAAACTTGACATGTGCGCACTAAATCGTCCGTAACTTATGATTTAGAGCTCATAAGGACACGAATCCAATCCCCACGCTAAGCTAGCTCACTTTTCTATATTGTGAAAAAAATTTAACACTGAAATAGATACGACAAAGTGTCCATGTAATCCAATCTATCTCGAACTGCGTGATGCCATGCATTTTGCTTCATTTATAAGCCTTTACTCAATGAGCACCAATAATCAGTTTAGAATGATCATTTTAACTTGCCGATCAACTTGACATATCGGTACTAAATCGTCCGTAACTTTTGAGTTAGAGCTCAAAATGATAGGAATCCAATGCCAACGTTACAGCTAGCTCAATTTTTTATATTGTGACAAAATTGGAGACAGAAATAGTTTCGACAAAGTGTCCAGGTAATCCAATCTGTCCGGAACTGAGTGATACCATGCATTATGCTTCATTTGTTGGCCCTTACTCAATGAGCACAAACGATCAGTTTAGAATGATCACTTTAACTAGGCGATCAACTTGACATGTCCGCATTAAATCGTCCATAACTTTTTATTTAGAGCTCAGAATAACACGAATCAACTAGCTCAATTTTCTATATTGTGACCAAATTTGACACAAAATAGATACGAAAAAGCGTTCAAGTAATCCAATATAGCCAAAACTGCGTGATGCCATGCATTATGCTTTATTTATAGGCCTTTACTCAATGAGCAGCAATGATCAGTTTAGAATGATCACATTAACTGGCCAGTAAACTTGACATGTCCGCACCAAATCGTCCGTGACTTATGATTTAGAGCTCATGAGGACACGAATCCAATCCCCAGGTTAAGCTAGCTCACTTTTCTATATTATGAAAAAATTTAACACTGAAATAGATACGACAAAGCGTCCAAGTAATTCAACCTATCCCGAACTGTGTGATGTCATGCATTATGCATCATGTATAAGCTTTTACTCAATGAGCACCAATGATCAGTTTAGAATGATCATTTTAACTTGCCAATCAACTTGACATATCCGCACTAATTAAATCGCCCGTAACTTTTGATTTTGAGCTCAAAATAACACAAATCCAATGCCCACGTTAAGCTAGCTCAATTTTCTATATTGTGACAAAATTTGAGACAGAAATAGATATGACAAAGTGTCCATGTAATCCAATCTATCTCGAACTGCGTGATGCCATGCATTATGCTTCATTTATAAGCCTTTACTCAATGAGCACCAGTGATCAGTTTAGAATTATCACTTTAACTTGCCGATCAACTTGTCAAGTCTGTACTAAATCGTCCGTAAGTTTTGAGTTAGAGCTCAAAATGACAGGAATCCAATGCCAACGTTATAGCTAGCTCAATGTTTTACATTGAGACAAAATTTGAGACAGAAATAGTTTCGACAAAGTGTACATGTAATCCAATCTGTCCGGAACTGGGTGATGCCATGCATTATGCTTCATTTATAAGCTTTTACTCTATGAGCACAAAATATCAGTTTAGAATGATAACTTTAACTAGACGATCAACTTGACATGTCCGCAATAAATTGTCCATAACTTTTTATTTAGAGCTCAGAATAACACGAAACCAATGCCCACGCTAAACAAGCTCAATTTTCTATATTGTGACCAAATTTGACACAAAATAGTTACGAAAAAGCATTCAAGTAATTCAATCTAGCCAAAACTGCGTGATGCCATGCATTATGCTTCATTTATAAGTCTTTACTCAATGAGCACCAATTATCAGTTAAGAATGATCACTTTAACTGGCCGGTAAACTTGACATGTCCGCACTAAATTGTCCGTAACTTATGATTTAGAGCTCATAAGGACATGAATCTAATCCCCAAGTTAAGCTAGCTCACTTTTCTATATTGTGACATAATTTAAGACTGAAATAGATACGACAAAGCGTCCAAGTAATCCAATCTACCCCGAACTGTGTGATGTCATGCATTATGCATAATTTATAAGCTTTTACTCAATGAGCACCAATGATCAGTTTAGAATGATCATTTTAACTAGCCGATCAACTTGACATATCCGCACTAATTAAATTGTCTGTAACTTTTGATTTTGAGCTCAAAATAACACAAATCTAGTGCCCACGTTAAGCTAGCTCAATTTTCTATATTATGACAAATTTGAGACAGAAATAGATACGACAAAGTGTCAATGTAATCCAATCTTTCTCGAACTGTGTGATGCCATGCATTATGCTCATTTATAAGACTTTACTCAATGAGCACCAATGATAAGTTTAGAATGATCACTTTAACTTGCCGATCAACTTCACATGTCGGTACTAAATCGTCCATAACTTTTGAGTTAGAGCATAGAATGACATGAATCCAATGCGAACGTTATAGCTAGATAAATTTTTTATATTGTGACAAAATTTGAGACAGAAATAGCTTCGACAAAGTGTCTATGTAATCTCTGTCCGGAACTGAGTGATACCATGCATTATGCTTAATTTATAAGCCTTTACTCAATGAGCACAAACGATCAGTTTAGAATGATCACTTTAACTAGGCAATCAACTTGACATGTCCGCATTAAATCGTTCGTAATTTTTTATTTAGAGATCAGAATAACACGAATCCAATGCCCACACTAAACTAGCTCAATTTTCTATATTGTGACCAAATTTGACACAAAATAGATATGAAAAAGCGTTCAAGTAATCCAATATAGCCAGAACTGTGTGATGCCATGCATTATGCTTCATTTATAAGCCTTTACTCAATGAGCACCAATGATGAGTTAAGAATGATCACTTTAACTGGCCGGTAAACCTGACATGTGCGCACTAAATCGTCCGTAACTTATGATTTAGAGCTCATAACGACACGAATCCAATCCCCACGTTAAGCCAGCTCACGTTTCTATATTGTGAAAAAATTTAACACTGAAATAGATACGACAAAGTGTCCATGTAATCCAATCTATCTCAAACTGCATGATGCCGTGCATTATGCTTCATTTATAAGCCTTTACTCAATGCCCACCAATGATCAGTTTAGAATGATCACTTTAACTTGCCGATCAACTTCACATGTCGTTACTAAATCATCCGTAACTTTTGAGTTAGAGCTCAAAATGACAGGAATCCAATGCCAACGTTATAGCTAGCTCAATTTTTTATATTGTGGCAAAATTTGAGACAGAAATATTTTCGACAAAGTGTCCAGGTAATCCAATCTGTCCGGAACTGAGTGATACCATGCATTATGCTTCATTTATTGGCCTTTACTCAATGAGCACAAACGATCAGTTTAGAATGATCACTTTAACTAGGCGATCAACTTGACATGTCCGCATTAAATCGTCCATAACTTTTTATTTAGAGCTCAGAATAACACGAATCCAATGCCCACGCTAAACTAGCTCAATTTTCTATATTGTGACCAAATTTGACACAAAATAGATACGAAAAAGCGTTCAACTAATCCAATCTAGCCAAAACTGCGTGATGCCATGCATTATGCTTTATTTATGAGCCTTTACTCAGTGAGCAGCAATGATCAGTTTAGAATGATCACATTAACTGGCCAGTAAACTTGACATGTCCGCACTAAATCGTCCGTAACTTATGATTTAGAGCTCATAAGGACACGAATCCAATCCCCACGTTAAGCTAGGTAACTTTTCTATATTGTGACAAAATTTAACACTGAAATAGATACGACAAAGCGTCCAAGTAATCCAACCAATCCCGAACTGTGTGATGTCATGCATTATGCATCATGTATAAGCTTTTACTCAATGAGCACCAATGATCAGTTTAGAATGATCATTTTAACTTGCCAATCAACTTGACATATCCGCACTAATTAAATCGCCCGTAACTTTTGATTTTGAGCTCAAAATAACACAAATCCAATGCCCACGTTAAGCTAGCTCAATTTTCTATATTGTGACAAAATTTGAGACAGAAATAGATACGACAAAGTACCCATGTAATCCAATCTATCTCGAACTGCGTGATGCCATACATTATGCTTCATTTATAAGCCTTTACTCAATGAGCACCAATGACAAGTTTAGAATGATCACTTTAACTTGTCGATCAACTTTACAAGTCTGTACTAAATCGTCCTTAAGTTTTGAGTTAGAGCTCAGAATGACAGGAATCCAATGCCAACGTTATAGCTAGCTCAATTTTTTATATTGTGGCAAAATTTGAGACAGAAATAGTTTCGACAAAGTGTCCATGTAATCCAATCTGTCCGGAACTGAGTGATGCCATGCATTATGCTTCATTTATAAGCTTTTACTCAATGAGCACAAAATATCAGTTTAGAATGATAACTTTAACTAGACGATCAACTTGACATGTCCGCATTAAATTGTCCATAACTTTTTATTTAGAGCTCAGAATAACAGAAGTCCAATGCCCACGCTAAACTAGCTCAATTTTCTATATTGTGACCAAATTTGACACAAAATAGTTACGAAAAAGCGTTCAGGTAATCCAATCTAGCCAAAACTGCGTGATGCCATGCATTATGCTTCATTTATAAGCCTTTACTCAATGAGCACCAATTATCAGTTAAGAATGATCACTTTAACTGGCCGGTAAACTTGACATGTCCGCACTAAATCGTCCGTAACTTATGATTTAGAGTTCATAAGGACGTGAATCGAATCCCCAAGTTAAGCGAGCTCACTTTTCTATATTGTGACATAATTTAACACTGAAATAGATACGACAAAGCGTCCAAGTAATCCAATCTATCCCAAACTGTGTGATGTCATGCATTATGCATAATTTATAAGCTTTTACTCAATGGGCACCAATGATCGGTTTAGAATGATCATCTTAACTGGCCTATCCACTTGACATATCCCCATTAATTAAATCGTCCATAACTTTTTATTTTGACCTCAAAATAACACAAATCTAATGCCTACGTTAAGCTAGCTCAATTTTCTATATTGTGACAAAATTTGAGACAGAAATAGATACGAAAAAGTGTCCATGTAATCCAATCTTTCTGGAACTGAGTGATGCCATGCATTATGCCTCATTTATAAGCCTTTACTCAATGAGCACAAACGATCAGTTTAGAATGATAACTTTAACTAGACGATCAACTTGACATGTCCGCATTAATTTGTCCGTAACTATTGATTTAGAGCTCAGAATAACACGAATACAATGCCCACGTTAACCTAGCTCAATTTTCTATATTGTGACTATATTTAACACAAAATAGATACGAAAAAGCGCTCAAGTAATCCAATATAGCCAAAACTGCGTGATGCCATGCATTATGCTTCATTTATAAGCCTTTACTCAGTGAGCACCAATGATCGGTTAAGAATGATCACTTTAATTGGCAGATCAACTTGACATGTTCGCACAGAATCGTCCCTAACTTTTGATTTAGAGCTTAGAATGACACGATTCTAATGCCCATGTTAAGCTAGCTCAATTCTCTGTGTTGTACCAAAATTTGAGACAAAAATAGATACAAAAAAGCGTTGAAGTAATCCAATCTTGCCAAAACTACATGATCCCATGCATTATGTTTAATTTATAAGCCTTACTCAATGAGCACAAATTATTAGTTTAGAATGATCAGTTTAAGTGGCCGATCAACTTGACACGTCCTCTCTAAATCGTCCGTAACTTTTGATTTAGAGCTCAGAATGACACAAATCCAATGCCCACGTTAAGCAAGCTTCATTTTCTATATTGTGACAAAATTTGAGACATAAATAAATATGACAAAATGTCCATGTTATCCAACCTATCCCAAACTGAGGGATGCCACGCATTACGATTCATTTATTAGCCTTTACTCGATGAGCAAAAATGATCAGCATAGATTGTTAACTTTAACTAGGCGATCAACTTGACATGTCCGCATTAAATCGTGTGTAACTTTTGATTTAGAGCTCAGAATAACAAGAATCCAATGCCCAGGTTAAGCTAGCACAATTTTCTATATTATGACCAACTGTGAGACAGAAATAAATATTACAAAATGTCCATGTAATCCAATCTATCCTGAAGTGAGGGATGCCATGCATTACGCTTCATTTATTAGCCTTTAGTCAATGAGAAAAAATGATCAGCTTAGAATGTTAACTTTAACTAGGCGATCAACTTGACATTTCCGCATTAAATTATCCGTAACTTTTGATTTAGAGCTCAGAATAACACGAATCTAATGCCCACGTTAAGCTAGCTCAATTTTCTATATTGTAACCAAATTTGACACAAAAATAGATACGAAAAAGCGTTCAAGTAATCCAATCTAGCCAAAACTGTGTGATGCCATGCATTATACTTCATTTATAAGCCCTTACTCAATGAGCACCAATGATCAGTTTAGAATGATCACTTTAACTAGGCGATCAACTTGACATGTCCGCATTAAATCGTCTGTAACTATTGATTTAGAGCTGAGAATAACACGAATCCGATGCCCATGTTAAGCTAGTTCAATTTTCTATATTGTGACAAAACTTGAGGCATGAATAGATATAAAAAACCGTTCAAGTAATATAATCAAGCCAAAATTATTTGATGCCATGCATTATGTTTCATTTATAAGCCTTTACTCAATGAGCGCCAATGGTCAGTTTAAAATGATCACTTTAACTGCCCGATCAACTTGACATGTCCACAATAAATCGTCCCTAACTTTTGATTTAGAGCTTAGAATGACACGAATCCAGTGCCCACGTTAAGGTAGCTAAATTCTCTATGTTGTAACAAAAATTTGAGACAAAAATAGATTTAAAAAAGATTTCAAGTAATCGAATCTAGCCAAAATTGCATGATCCCATGCATTATGCTTCATTTATAAGCCTTTACTCAATGAGGAGCAATGATCAGTTAAGAGTGATCACTTTAACTGGCCGATAAACTTGACATGTCCGCAATAAATTGTCCATAACTTTTGATTTAGAGCTTAGAATGACACGAATCCAATGCCCACGTTAAGCTAGCTAAATTCTCTATTTTGTAACAAAATTTGAGACAGAAATAGATACAAAAAAGAATTCAGGTAATCTAATCTAGCCAAAACTGCATGATCCCATGTATTATGCCTCATTTATAAGCCTTTACTCAATGAGCACAAATGATCAGTTTAGAATGATCACTTTAACTGGACGATCAACTTGACATATCCGCACTCAATCGTCCCTAACTTTTGATTTAGGGCTCTAAATGACACGACTCGAATGCGCACGTTAAGCTAGCTTAATTTTCTATATTGTGACAAAATTTGAGACAAAAATAGATATAAAAAGCGTTCATGTTGCCAATCTAACCAAAACTCCGTGAAGCCATGCATTATGCTTCATTTATAAGCCTTTACTCAATGATGATCAATGATCAGTTAAGAATGATCACTTTAACTGGATGATCAACTTGATATGTCAACACTAAATCGTCCGTAACTTATGATTTATAGCGCAGAATGACACGAATCTAATGCCCACGTTAACCTAGCTCAATTTTCGTTATTGTGACAAAATTTGAGACCGAATTAGGTACGATAAAGCATCCAAGTAATCCAATCTATCCCTAACTGCGTGATGTCATGCATTATGCTTCATTTGTAAGCCTTTACTCAACAAGCAACAAAAATCTATTTAGAATGATCACTTTTACTGGCCGATCAACTTGACATGTCCGCACTAAATCGTACGTAACTATTGATTTAGAAATCAGAATGACATGAATCCAATTCCCATGCTAAGCTAGCTCAATTTTCTGTATTGTGACAAAATTTGAAAATAAAATAGATACGACAAAGCATCCATGTAATCCATTCTATCCCAAACTGGGTGATGCTATACATAATGAATCATTTATAACCCTTGACTTAATGAGCACCAATGATCAGTTAAGCATGATCACTTTAACTGGCTTATAAACTTGACATGTCCGGACTAAATCGTCCGTAACTTATGATTTAGAGCTCAGAACGGCAGGAATCCAATGCCCACATTAAGCTAGCTCAATTTTCTACATTGTGACAAAATTTGTCACTGAAATCGATACGAAAAAGGGTCCAAGTAGTCCAATCTATCTCTAACTACGTGATGTCATGCATTTTGCTTCATTTGTAGGCCTTTACTCAATGAGCACCAATGATCAGTTTAAAATGATCACTTTCACTGGCCGATCAACTTGACATGTCCGCATTAAATTGTCCATAACTTTTTATTTAGATATCAGAATGACATGAATTCAATGCCCACGCTAAGCTAGCTCAATCTTCAATATTGTGACAAAATTTGAGATAGAAGTAGATTCAAAAAAGCATTCAAGTAATCAAATCCAGCCAAAACGGCATGATGCCATGCATTATACTTCATTTATAGGTCTTTATTCAATGACCACCAATGATGAGTTTAAAATGATCACTTTAACTGGAAGATCAACTTGACATGTCCGCACTAAATTGTCCCAAACTTTTTTATTTAGAGCTTAGAATAACACGAATCCAATGCCCACGTTAACCTAGCTCAATTCTCTATGTTGTAAGAAAATTTGTGACAAAAATGGATACAAAAAAGCGTTCAAGTAATCCAATCTAGCCAAAACTGCAGGATCCCATGCATTATGCTTCTTTTATAAGCCTTTACTCAATTAGCATAAATGATCAGTTTAGAATGATCACTTTAACTGGTCGATCAACTTGACATGTACGCACTAAATCGTCCCTAACTTTTGATTTAAATCTCAGAATGATACGAATCCAATGTCAACGTTAAGCTAGCTCAATTTTCAATATTGTTACTTAATTTGAGGTAGAAATATATACAAAAAAGCGTTCAAATAATCCAATCTAGCAAAAATTCCGTGATGCCATGCATTATGCTTCATTTATAAGCCATTACTAAATGAGCACCAATGATCACTTAAGAATGATCACTTTAACTGGCCGATCAACTTCACATGTCCGCACTAAATCGTTCGTAACGTATGATTTATAGTTCAGAATGACACGAATCCAATTTCCATGTTAAGCTAGCTCAATTTTCTACATTGTGACAAAACTTGAGGTAGGAATAGATATAACAAAGCGTCGAAGTAATCCAATCTATCCCGAACTGCGTGATGTCATGCATTATGCATCATTTATAAGCCTTTACTCAATGAGCACCAATGATCAGTTTAGAATGATCAGTTTAACGGGCCGATAAAGTTGACATGATTGCACCAAACAGTCTGTAACTTTTGATTTAGAGCTCAGAATGACACGAATCCAATGCCCACGTTAAGCTAGCTCATTTTTCTATATTGTGACAAAATTTGAGACAAAAATAGATACAACAAAGCGTCCTAGTAATCCAATCTATCCCTAACTGCGTAATGTCATGCATTATGCTTCATTTGTAAGCCTTTACGCAATGAGCACCAATGATATGTTTAGAATGATCACTTTAATTAGCCGATCAACTTGACATGATCACACTAAATCGTCCATAATTTTTGATTTAAAGGTCGGAATGACACGAATCCAATGCCCACGTTAAGCTAGATCAATTTTCTACATTGTGAAAAAATTTGAGGCAGAAATAGATACAAAAATGCGTTCAAGTAATCCAATCTACCCAAAACTCCATGATCACATGCATTATGCTTCATTTACAAGGCCTTTACTCAATGAGCACTAATGATCAGTTTAGAATGATCATTTTAACTGGTCGATCACCTTGACATGTTCGCACTAAATCGTCCATAACTTTTTATTTAGAGCTAAGAATGACACGAATCCAATGCCCACGTTAAGCTAGCTCAATTTTCTATATTGTGACAAAGTTTGAGGCAAAAATAGATACGAAAAAGCTTTCAGGTAATCCAATCAAGCCAAAACTCCGTGACGCCATGCATTATGCATCATTTATAAGCCTTTACTTAATGAGCAGAAATGATGAGTTTAGAATGATCACTTTAACTGGCCTATTAACTTGACATGTCCACACAAAATCGTCCATAAGTTTTGATTTAGAGCTCAGAATGATTCGAATCAAATGCCCAGGTTAAGCTATCTTAATTTTCTATATTGTGACAAAATTTATGACTAAAATAGATACGATAAAGCATCCAATTAATCCAATCTACCCCAAACTGCGTGATGTCATGCATTATGCATCATTTATAAGCCTTTACTCATTGAGCACAAATGATCAATTTAGAATGATCACTTTAACTGGCCGATCAACTTGACATGTCCGCACTAAATCGTCCGTAACTTTTGATTTAGAACTAAAAATAATACGAATCCAATGCACACATTAAGCTAGTTCAATTTTCTATCTTGTGACAAAATTTGATACTGGAATAGATAGGACAAAGTGTCCCTGTAATCCAATATATCCCGAACTGCATGATGCCATGCATTATGCTTCATTTATAAGCTTTTACTCAATGACCAAAAATGATCAGTTTAGAATGTTAACTTTAACTAGGCAATCAACTTGACATGTCCGCATTTAATCGTCCGTATTTAGAGCTCAGATTAACACGAATCCAATTCCCACGTTAAGCTAGCTCGATTTTTTATATTGTGACCAAATTTGACTAAAAATAGATATGAAAAAGCGTTCAAGTAATCTAATCTAGACAAAAACTGCGTGATGCCATGCATTATGCTTCATTTATTAGCATTTACTCAATGAGCACCAATAATCAGTTAAGAATAATCACTTTAACTAGCCGATCAACTTGACATGTCAGCACTAAATCGTCTATAACTTATGATTTATAGCTCCGAACGACACAAATCCAATGCCCATGTTACACTAGCTAAATTTCCAATGTTGTGACCAAATTTCAGACATAAATAGATTCAAAAAATCGTTGAAGCAATCCAATCTAACCAAAACTGATGATACCATGCATTATGCTTCATTTATTAGCCTTTACTCAATTAGCACCAATGATCAGTTTAACATGATCACTTTTACTAGCCGATCAACTTGACATGTACACACTAAATCGTTCCTAAATTTTGTTTTAGAGCTTAGAATTACAGGAATCCAATGCCCATGTTAAGCTAACTCAATTCTCTATGTTCTAACAAAATTTGCGATAGAAATAAATACAAAAAAGCGTCTAAGTAATCCAATCTAGCAAAAACTGCATGATCCCATGCATTATGCTTCGTTTATAAGCCTTTACTCAATGAGCACAAATGATCAGTTTAGAATGATCACTTTAGCTACCCGATCAACTTAACATATCTGCACTAAATAATCAGTAACTTTTGATTTAGAGCTCCGAATGACACAAATCCAATGCCCACGTTAAACTAGCTCAATTTTCTATATTTTGAAAAAAAATGTGAGGCAGAAATAGATACGACAAAGCATTCAAGTAATCCAATCTATCCTGAACTGCGTGATGTCATGCATTATGCATCATTTATAAGCCTTTACTCAATGAGCACCAATGATCAGCTAAGAATGATCACTTTAACTGGCCGATCAATATGACATATCTACACTAAATCGTCTGTAACGTTTTATTTAGAGCTCAGAATGATACGAATCCGATGCTCACGTCAAGCTAGCTCAATTTTCAATATTGTGATAAAAATAGATACATTAAATTGTCAGAATAATCAAATCTGTTCTGAACTTCGTGATGTCGTGCATTATGCTTCATTTATAAGCCTTTACTCAATGAGCACCAATGATCAGTTTAGAATAATCAATTTAATTTGCTGATCAACTTTGCATATCTGCACTAAATCGTCCGTAAATATTTATTTAGAGCTTAGAGTGACACGAATCCAATGCCCAGGTTAAGCTAGCTCAATTTTTCATATTGTGACAAAATTTGAGACAGAAATAGATACGACAAAGTGTCAATGTAATCCAATCTATCCCAAACTTAGTGATGTCATGCATTATACTTCATTTATTATCCTTTAGTCATTGATCTCAAATGATCAGTTTAGAATGATAACTTTAACTAAGCAATCAACTTGACATGTCCGCATTAAATGGTCCGTAACTTTTGATTTAGAGCTCAGAATAAAACGAATCCAATGCCCTTGTTAAGCAAGCTCAATTTTCTATATTGTGACCAAATTTGATCCAAAAATAGATACGAAAAAGTGTTCAAGTAATCCAATCTAGCCAAAAATGCATGATCCCATGCATTATGCTTCATTTATAAGCCTTTACTGAATGAGCACAAATGATCAGTTTAGAATGATAACTTTAACTAGGTGATCAACTTGACATGTCCGCACTAAATCTTCCGTAACTTTTGATTCAGAGCTCAGAATGACATGAATCCAATGCCCACGTTAAGCTAGCTCAATTTTCTATATTGTGACAAAATTTGAGACAGAAATAGGTACAACAAATTGTCCATTGAATACAATATATCCCGGACTGCGTGATGCCATGCATTATGCTTCATTTATAAGCCTTTACTCAATGAGCACAAATGATCAGTTTAGAATGATAAATTTAACTAGGCGGTCAACTTGACATGTCCACACTAAATCGTCAGTAACTTTTAATTTAGAGCTCGGAATAACAAGAATCCAACGCCCACGTTAAGCTAGCTCAATTTTGTGTATTGTGGCAAAAATTGACACAAAATAGATACGAAAATGCGTTCAAGTAATCCAATATATCCAAAACTACGTGATGCCATCAATTTTGATTCATTTATAAGCCTTTACTCAATGAGCACCAATGATAAATTTAGAATGATCACTTTAACTGGCCGATCAACTTGACATATCCGCACTAAATCGTCCCTAACTTTTGATTAGAGCTCAGAATGACACGAATCCAATGCCCACATTCAGCTAGCTCAATTCTCTATGTTTTGATAAAATTTGAGACGAAAATAGATAAGACAGAGCGTCCAAGTAATCCAATCTCTCCAGAACTTCGTGATGCCATGCATTATGCTTCATTTATAAGCCTTTACTCAATGAGCATCAATGATCTGTTAAGAATGATCACATTAACTGGCCGGTCAACTTGATATGTCCGAACTAAATCGTCCGTAACTTTTGATTCATTGCTCAGAATAATACTAATCCAATGTCCACGTTATGCTAGCTCAAGTTTCTATATTGTGACAAAATTTGACACAAAAATAGATAGGAAATAGCGATCAAGTAATCCAATATAGCAAAAACTGCGTGATGCCATGCATTATGCTTCATTTATAAGTCTTTAGTCAATGAGCACTAATGATCAGCTTATAATGATCATTTTAACTGGCCAATCAACTTGACATGTGCGCACTAAATCGTCACTAACTTTTTATTTAGAGCTCAGAATGACACAAATCCAATGTCCACATTAAGCTAGCTCAATTCTCTATGATGTGACAAAATTTGAGACAAAAATACACGCAAAAAAGCGTTCAAGTAATCCAATGTAGCCAAAACTGGATGATGCCATGCATTATGCTTCATTTATAAGCTTTTACTCAATAAGAACAAATGATCACTTTAACTGGCCGAACAACTTGACATTTCTGCAGTAAATCATCCAGAACTTTTGATTTAGAGCTGAGAATGACACGAATCCAATGCCCACGTTAAGCTAGCTCAAGGATGAGGTCATCAATACTAACTCACTAGAAGCTGAGGAAGAGCCCATTAATATACCTATTATAAGACAAACTCCAAGAACAAGGTTAGACACAAGAAGCCTTAGTAAGATGTTCAACAAGTCAGTCGAGAGTCTCATAACAATCATAGAAGATGGAGGATTCCATGAAGCTAAACTTACTAAAGAATTACAAGAAGGAGACTATGAACAACAAAAGACTACAACAATTTCACTCCTTCCAGTTTTACAAGGTTTCAGAGATACAACCTTGTTCATCATTGCTAAACAAACTTAAGAAAGCATTATAAGGAGCTACAAGAGACCAAGGTGCGTATTTAAAGTTGTTATGTTTGAATTAACAAGTTTATTTGCTTGTTTTTGCAGGAATGTGACTGTTAAGTTTAATAGTCTTTTATTTGTCATTAGGTCCTAATGTCTTGTTGTTATTTTCATTTTAGTACTTCCATTATAATGTATTTTCAGCCCTAGAAGGCACCTGCTGCTGGACTATTATACAAAGTCCCTTCTCATCATGTAATCACTTAAGTTTTATGAAATAAAAACCTAGTTATTCTTCCTTTGAAAGGAGTTGACGCCTCCAGCCTTCTTGTGTGAGAATCCTTGAAGCTTGAGTGCTCTAGACTTATCACAGATCTTCCATAATCTGTGTGGCGTCTCTCGATCTACCTCTCTACTCAATCCTTACTTAGATCCTCCTGAAAGTGCTCTACAGCCAGCTGAAGGGTCACAATCAACCCATCACTCCTGAGTCTCTAGAAATTGTTGTATAGCCAGCTAGAGCCTCTACAGCAACTCTCCTTTCTCGAACTAGTCCTCTTGTTCGTGCATCACTAAATTCTATAATTTTTGACAAAATTTGAGACAAAAATAGGGACGAAAAAGGGTCCAAGTAATCCATTCTGTCCCGAACACGTGATGTCATGCATTATGCTTCATTTATAAGCCTTTACTCAATCAGCACAAATGATCAATTTAGAATGATCACTTTAAGTAGGCGATAAACTTGACACGTCCACAATTTAGAATGTCCATAACTTTTGATTTATATCTCAAAATAACACGAACCCAATGTCCACGTCAAGCTAGCTCAATTGTCTATACTGTGACAAAATTTGACCCAAAAATAGATACGAAAAAGCGTTCAAGTAATCCAATAGAGCAAAAACTGCGTGATGCCATGCATTATGCTTCATTTCTAAGTCCTTTCTCAATGAGCACCAATGCTCAGTTTAGAATAATCATATTAACTCGTCCATAAATTTGATTTAGAGCTCAGAATGACACGAATGCAATGCATTAGCTTGATTTATAAGCCTTTTCTCAATGAGTACCAATGATCAGTTTAGAATAATTATATTAACTGGTCCATAAATTTGATCTAAATTATGTTTCATTTAAAAAGCTGCATTATGCCATGCACACGTTAAGCTAGCTCAATTCTCTATATTGTAACAAAATTTAAGACAGAAATAAATACAAAAAAGCGTTCAAGTAATTCAATCTAGCCATAACTAATTGATGACATGCATTATGCTTCATTTATTATCTTTTACTCAATTTGAACAAATGATCAGTTTAGAACGATCACTTTAGCTGACCGATCAACTTGACATGTCCGCACTAAATCGTGTGTAACTTTTGATGTAAAGCACAGAATGACAGGAATCCAATGCCCACGTTAAGCTAGCTCAATTTTCTATATTGTGCCAAAATTTGAGGTATAAATAGATAAGACAAAGCATCCAAATAATCCAATCTATCCTGAACTGCATGATGTCATGCATTATGCATCATTTATAAGCCTTTAATTAATGAGCACCAATGATCAGTTTAGAATGATAACTTTAACTGGCCGAACAACTTGACATGTCCGCACTAAATCGTTCGTAATTTTTTATTTAGAGCTCAAAATGACACGAATCCAATGCCCACATTGCGCTTACTCACTTTTCTATGTTATGACAAATTTTCAGACATAAATATATACAAAAAGCGTTCAAGTAATCCAATCTATCCAAAACTGCATTATGCCATGCATTATGCTTCATTTATAAGTCTTTACTCATTGAGCACCAATGATCAGCAAAGAATGATCACTTTAACTGACCGATCAACTTGACATGTTTGCACTAAATGGTATGTAACTTTTGATTTAGAGCTCGTAATGATAGGAACCCAATGCCCACATTAAGTTAGCTCAATTTTCTATGTTGTGACAATATTTGAGACAGAAACAGATATGATAAATTATCAAAATAATCCAATATATTCTGAACTATGTGATATCATGCATTATGCTTCATTGTTAAGCGTTTACTCAATGAGCACGAAGGATCAGTTTAGAATGATCACTTTAACTTGCCGATCAACTTGATATGTATGCACGAAATCGTCCGTAACTTTTGATTTAGAGGTCAGAATGACACGAATCCAATGCCCACGGTAAGCTAGCTCAATTTTCTATATTGTGATAAAATTTTGAAAAAGAAATAGATACGACAAAGCATCCAAATAATCCAATCTATCCTGAACTACGTGATGTCATGCATTATGCTTCATTTATAAGCTTTTTCTCAAGGAGCACAAATGATCAGTTTATAATGATATCTTTAACTAGGGGATCAACTTGACATGTCTGCACTAAATCGTCCGTAACTTTGATTTAGAGCTCAGAATAACATGAATCCAATGCCCACAATAAGATAGCTCAATTTTCAGTGTTGTGAAAAAATTTAACACAAAATAGATATGAAAAAGCGTTCAAGTAATCCAATCTAGCCAAAATTGCACGATGCCATGCATTATGCTTGAATTATAAGCCTTTACTCAATGAGCAGCAATGATCATTTTAGAATGATCACTTTAACTGTCCGATAACCTTGACTTGTCTGCACTAAATCGTCCCTAACATTTGGAGCTCAGAATGACACGAATCCACTGCCCACGTTAAGCTATGTCAATTCTCTATGTTGTAACAAAATTTGAGACAAAAATAGATACAAAAAATGTTCAAGTAATCCAATCAAGCCAAAACTGCATGATGTCATACATTATTCTTCATTTATAAGCCTTTACTCAATGAGCACAAATTATCAGTTTAGAATAATCACTTTAACTGGCGGATCAACTTGACATGTCCGCACTAAATCGTCCCTAACTTTTGATTTTGAGCTCCGAATGACACGAATCAAATGCCCACGTTAAGCTAGATCAATTGTCTATGTTGTAACAAAATTTGAGATAGAAATAGATAACAAAAGCGTTCAAATAATCCAATCAATCCTGAACTGCGCGATGTCAAGCACTATCCGTCATTTATAAGCCTTTCCTCAATAAGCACCAATGATCAGCTAAGAATGATCACTTTAGCTAGCCGATCAACTTCACATGTCTGAACTAAATCGTCTGTAACTTTTGATTTAGAGCTCAGAATGACATGAATCCAATACCCACGTTAACCTAGCTCAATTTTCTATACTGTGACCAAATTTGAGAGAGAAATAGATACGAGAAATTTTCCAAATAATCCAATCTATTCTGAACTACATGATGTTGTGCATTGTGCTTCATTGATAAGCCTTTACTCAATGAGCACTAATGATCAGTTTAGAATGATCACTTTAACTTGGCGATCAACTTGATATGTATGCACGAAATCATTTGTAACTTTTTATTTAGTGCTCAGAATGACACAAATCCAATGTCCACATTAAGCTAGCTCAATTTTCTATATTGTGACAAAAATTTGAGAAAGAAATAGATAAGACAAAGCGTCCAAATAATCCAATCTATTCTGAACTACGTGATGTCATGCATTATGCTTCATTTATAAGCTTTTTCTCAATGAGCACAAATGATCACTTTAGAATGATAACTTTCACTAGGCGATCAACTTGACATGTCCGCCCGTAACTTTGATTTAGAGCTCAAAATAACATGAATCCAATGCCCACGTTAAGATAGCTCAATTTTCAATATTGTGACAAAATTTGAAACAAAAATAGATATGAAAAAGTGTTCAAGTAATCCAATCTAGCAAACATTGCATGATGCCATGCATTACGCTTAATTTATAAGCATTTACTCAATGAGCACCAATGATCAGTTTAGAATGATCACTTTAACTGGCCGATAACCTTGACACGTCCGCACTAAATCGTCCCTAACTTTTGATTGAGAGCTTAAAATGACATGAATCCAATGCCCACGTTAAGCTAGCTCAATTCTCTATGTTGTAACAAAATTTGAGACAGAAATAGAAACAAAAAAGCATTCAAGTAATCCAATCTAGGCAAAACTGCATGATGTCATGCATTATTTTTCATTTATAAGCCTTTACTCAATGAGCACAAATGATCAGTTTAGAATGATCACTTTAAATGGCCGATCAACTTGACATGTCCGCACTAAATCATCCCTAACTTTTGATTTAGAGGACAAGTAATCCAATCAAGCCAAAACTGCATGATGCCATGCATTATTCTTCATCTATCAGCTTTTACGCAATGAGAACAAATGATCAGTTTAGAATGATTGCTTTAACAGGCCGATGAACTTGACATTTCTGCACTAAATCATCAGTAACTTTTGATTTAGAGCTCAGAATGAAACGAATCAAATGCCCACGTTACGCTAGCTAAATTCTCTATGTTGTGACAAAATTTGAGACAGAAAGAGATTCAAAAAAGCGTTCAAGTAATCCAATCTAGCCAAAACTGCGTGAAGCCATACATTATGCTTCATTTATCATCTTTTACTCAATGAGAACAAATGATCAGTTTAGAATGATTGCTTTAACAGGCCGATAAACTTGACATTTCCGTACTAAATCGTCAGTAACTTTTTATTTAGAGCTTAGAATGACACGAATCCAACGCCCAGTTAAGCTAGCTCAATTTTCTATATTGTGACACAATTTGAGGTAGAAATAGATACGACAAAGCGTCCAAGTAATCCAATCTATCCCGAACTGCGTGATGTCATTCATTATGCATCATTTATAAGCCTTTAATCAATGTGCACCAATGATCAGTTTAGAATGATCACTTTAACTGGCCGAACAACTTGACATTTCTGCACTAAATCATTTGTAACTTTTGATTTAGAGCTCAAAATGACATGAATCCAATGTTCACATTACGCTAGCTCAATTTTCTATGTTATGGCAAAATTTGAGACATATATATATACAAAAAGGGTTCAAGTAATTCAATCTAGCCAAAACTTCATGATGCCATGCATTGTGCTTCATTCATAAGCCTTTACTCTATGAGCACCAATGATCAGCTAAGAATGATCACTTTAACTGGCCGATGAACTTGATATGTCTGCACTAAATGGTCCGTAACTTTTGATTTAGAGCTCAGAATGATACGAATCCAATGCCCATGTTAAGCTAGCTCAATTTTCTATATTGTGACAAAATTTGAGACAGAAATAGATACGATAAATTGCCCAAATAATCCAATCTATTCTGAACTACGTGATGTCATGCATTATGCTTCATTGATAAGCCTTTACTCAATGAGCACCAATGATCAGTTTAGAATGATCACTTTAACCTGGCGATCAACTTGATATGTATGCACGAAATTGTCTGTAACTTTTGATTTAGAGCTCAGAATGACACGAATACAATGTCCACATTAAGCTAGCTCAATTTTCTATATTGTGAAAAAATTTGAGGAAGAAATAGTTAAGACAAAGCATCCAAATAATCCAATCTATCCTGAGCTACGTGATGTCATGCAAAATGCTTCATTTATAAGCTTTTTCTCAATGAGCACAAACGATCAGTTTAGAATGATAACTTTAACTAGGCGATCAACTTGACATGTCTCGTTAAATCGCCCGTAACTTTGATTTAGAGCTCAAAATAACATGAATCCAATGCCCAGGTTAAGATAGCTCAATTTTCAATATTGTGACAAAATTTGAAACAAAAATAGATACGAAAAACCGTTCAAGTAATCCAATCTAGCAAACATTGCATGATGCCATGCATTACGCTTGATTTATAAGCCTTTACTCAATGAGCACCAATGATTAGTTTAGAATGATCACTTTTACTGGCCGATAACCTTGACACGTCCGCACTAAATCGTCCCTAGCTTTTGTTTGAGAGCTTAAAATGACATGAATCCAATGCCCACGTTAAGCTAGCTCAATTCTCTATGTTGTAACAAAATTTGAGACAGAAATAGAAACAAAAAAGCATTCAAGTAATCCAATCTAGCCAAAACTGCATGATGTCATGAATTATTTTTCATTTATAAGCCTTTACTCAATGAGCACAAATGATCAGTTTAGAATGATCACTTTAAATGGCCGATCAACTTGACATGTCTGCACTAAATCATCCCTAACTTTTGATTTAGAGCTCAAGTAATCCAATCTAGCCAAAACTGCATGATGTCATGCATTATTCTTCATTTATCAGCTTTTACTCAATGAGAACAAATGATCAGTTTAGAATGATTGCTTTAATAGGCCGAACAATTTGACATGTCAGCACTAAATCGTCACTTTAACTGGCCGATCAACTTGTCATGTCCGCTCTAAATCGTCCATAACTTTTGATATAGAGTTCAGAATGACACGAATCCAATGGCCACGTTAAGCTAGGTCAATTTACTATATTTTATCAAAGTTTGAGACAGAGATAGATACAACAAAGCTTCCAAGTAATCCAATCTATCCCCAACTACGTGATGTCATGCCATTATGCTTCATTTATAAACCTTTACTCAATGAGCACCAATGATCAGTTTAGAATGACCACTTTAACTGGCCGATCAACTTGACATGTCCGCATTAAATCGTGCATAACTTATGATTTAGTGCTCAGAATGACACGAATCCAACGCCCACGTTAAGCTACCTCACTTTTCTATATTGTGACTAAATTTGAGACAGAAATAGATACGACAAATTGTCCATGTAATCTAATCTATCCCGAACTGTTTGATACCATGCATTATGCTTCATTTATATGCATTTAGTCAATGAGCACCCATGATCAGTTTAGAATGATCACTTTAACTAGGTGATCAACTTGACCTGTCCACACTAAATCATCCATAACTTTTGATTTAGAGATCAGAATAACATGAATCCAATGCCCATGTTAAGGTAGCTCAATTTTCTATATTATGACAAAATTTCAGACAGAAATAGATATCAAAAGCGTTCAAGTAATTCAATCTAGCTAAAACTGCGTGATGCCATGTATTATGGCTTCATTTATAAGCATTTACTCAATGAGCACCAATGATCAGTTTAGAATGATTACTTCAACTAGGCGATCAACCTGACAAAATTTTCTATATTGTGACAAAATTTGAGATAAAGATAGATATGACAAAGCGTCCAAGTACTCCAATCTATCCCGAACGGCGTGATATCATGCATTATGCTTCATTAATAAGCCTTTACTCAATGAACACCAATGATCAGTTTAGAATGATCACTTTATGATACAAGCCTCGAATCAAGGCTATACACGCGTGGGCTGCTTGGAGATGATGAGGTGAGAAACTCGACCCAAGGCTTCTGGATAGGGTTTTCTGTTTGGTATTGGATTGAAGGGTGAAGTGAACAACACTAGGGGTGATGAACCTCGTGATAAATCACAAACTTAGAGCTAGGAGGGCTGGTCTCGACTAGGTTCTAAGTGCACAAGTCTCTTGAGAGAAAAACTTGTAGAAGAAAATTCGATCTTTATTAATATCAGAAAAAGGTTGTCGAACTACAATGCTGGAAGGAGCCTTATTAATATGCTCGACAGCTTGACCTTCTAGGGTCGACTCAAAGAAAAATGGAAAAATTACAAAAGTGTTCAAATCGAAAACTTACAAAAGTGCATAACCGAAAAGGACTTCCACCTAAAATGTCTTTGACTCAAAATGTAAAGATTCTAAATCCTACCCTGCAAAACAGAAAAGGCAAGTATATAATATGAAAACTTACCATTCTTACCTATCGGCCAAGAAATGGAAGGTGGTCGACCTTGTGGCATGCACGCGCCTAGTTCCTAGTCTTTTACTTGGAGTAGGGTTACAAATCTTTTGGCCTTGACCACTCTTGCCACTAAAGCTCAAGTCTCTGAAGTCCCCTGCATTGTTGAGAAGCCTTTGGACTCTTTTTTGCACTCTTGGCCCAATGTTCCTTATCGATCATCTTCTAGGAGCTTGTCGACCCACAAGCTCAACTTGATAAAGAGCGCCCTTGATCTGCTCCTTGTCATTGCTCCTGGTGGCACAACTGGTGTAGATACTTCCTCTAGATGCATGTCTTGAAGCTGGTAGCTTATCTTGTCCGAGTCTCTTTGTGTAGATGTTGAAATGGTGGTGCAATCTGCTGTACCGGTTGGACTGTGCGAGGTACTGGCCACAATGTCATTGGAGCCGGCCAACTCAATCCCGGAGCCGGCGGCGTCACTAATTAGGCCGGCTGTGTCATCCATGTCGCCGCCAGTTGGTCCACAGGTTTGGGCCTCTCCGCCAGATATGTTGGTCGGTCCGACCTGGCTGGTCGAAGGCCCGGCGGTACCGCTTGGGCCGGCAGATGCGCCAAATGGCCGGGCTGTCTCGGGCAAGCTCCCTGGTGGACCAGTCTGGTCACCTGTCCGGTCATACGATCTGATGCCCTCATCACTTTAACTGGCCGATTAACTTGTCATGTCCGCTCTAAATCGTCCGTAACTTTTGATTTAGAGTTCAGAATGACACGAATCCAATGGCCACGTTAAGCTAGGTCAATTTACTATATTTTATCAAAGTTTGAGACAGAGATAGATACCACAAAGCTTCCAAGTAATCCAATCTATCCCCAACTACGTGATGTCATGCCATTATGCTTCATTTATAAACCTTTACTCAATGAGCACCAATGATCAGTTTAGAATGACCACTTTAACTGGCCGATCAACTTGACATTTCCGCATTAAATCGTCCAAAACTTATGATTTAGTGCTCAGAATGACACGAATCCAATGCCCACGTTAAGCTACCTCAATTTTCTATATTGTGACTAAATTTGAGACAGAAATAGATACGACAAAGTGTCCATGTAATCCAATCTATCCCGAACTGTTTGATACCATGCATTATGCTTCATTTATATGCATTTAGTCAATGAGCACCAATGATCAGTTTAGAATGATCACTTTAACTAGGCGATCAACTTAACCTGTCCGCACTAAATCGTCCGTAACTTTTGATTTAGAGCTCAGAATAACATGAACCCAATGCCCATGTTAAGGTAGCTCAATTTTCTATATTATGACAAAATTTCAGACAGAAATAGATATCAAAAGCGTTCAAGTAATTCAATCTAGCTAAAACTGCGTGATGCCATGTATTATGGCTTCATTTATAAGCATTTACTCAATGAGCACCAGTGATCAGATTAGAATGATCACATTAACTGCCCGATCTACTTGACATTTCTGCATTAAATCTTCCGTAACTTATGATTTAAAGCTAAAACTAATACGAATCCAATGCCGACGTTAAGCTAGGTCAATTTCTATATCTAGACAAAATGTGAGAGAAAAATAGATACGACAAAGTGTCCAAGTAATCCAATCTATCCTGAACTGTGTGATGTCATGCATTATGCTTCATATATAAGCCTTTACTCAATGAGCACCAATGATCAGTTTAGAATGATCACTTTAATTGCTCGATCAACTTGACATGTCCACACTAAATCGTTCCTAACTTTTGATTTAGAGCTCAGAATGACATTAACCCAATGCCACGGTAAGCTAGCTAATTTTTTTTATACTGTGACCAAATTCGAGACAGAACTAGATACCACAAAGCGTTCAAGTAATCCATTCTATCGCAAACTGCGTTATGCCATGCTTTATGATTCATTTATAAGCATTTACTTAATGAGTACCAATTATCAGTTTAGAATGATCACTTTAACTAGGCGATCAACTTTACCAATTTTTGATTTAGAGCTCATAGTAACACCAATCAATTGCCCACATTAAGCTAGCTCAATTTTGTATATTGTGACAAATTTGAGACCGAAATAGATACGAAAAAGCGTTCAAGTAATCCAATCTAGCCAAAACTGCGCGATGCCATGCATTATGATTCATTTATAAGCCTTTACTCAACGAGCACCAATGATCAGTTTAGAATGGTAACATTGACTGGCCGATCAGAATGACATGAATCCAATGCCCACGTTAACGTAGCCCAATTTTCTATATTGTGACAAAATTTGAGACAAAAGTAGATACGACAAAGCATCCAAGTAATCCAATCATGCATTATGCTTCATTTATAAACCTTTACTGATTGAGTATCAATGATCAGTTAGAATATCACTTTAACTGGCTGATCAACTTGACATTTGAGCATTAAATCGTCCGTAACTTATGATTTAGAGCTCAGAATGACACGAATTCAATGCACATGTTAAGCTAGCTAAATTTTTATATTGTGACAAAATTTGAGACAACAATAGATACGACAAAGCGTCGATGTAATCCAATCTATCCCGAACTGTGTGATGCCATGCATTAAGCCTCATTTATATGCCTTTACTCAATGAGCACCAATGATCAGTTTAGAATGATCACTTTAATTGGCTGATCAACTTGACATGTCCGCACCAAATCGTCCGTTACTTTTGATTTAGAGCTCACAATGACACAAATCCAATACCACGTTAAGCTAGCTCAATTTTTTATATTGTGAACAAATTTGAGTCTGAAAAAAATAGGAACGACAAAGCGTACAAGTAATCCAATCTACCCAGAACTGCGTGATGCCATGCATTAGGCTTCATTTATAAGCCTTTACTCAATGAGCACCAATGATTAGTTGAGAATGATCACTTTAACGGCCCGTTCAACTTGACATTTCGGCATTAGATCTACCATAACTTATGATTTAGAGCTAAAACTGACACGAATCCAATGCCCACGTTAAGCTAGCTCAATTTCTATATTGTGACAAAATTTCAGATAGAAATTGATACGACAAAGCATCCATGTAATCCAATCTATCCCGAACTGTGTGATGCCATGCATTATGCTAACTTTTATGCCTTTACTCAATGAGCACCAAAGATGAGTTTCGAATGATCACTTTAATTGGCCGATCAACTTGACATGTCCACATTAAATCGTCTATAACTTTTTATTTAAAGCTCAGAATGACACGAAACCAATGCACATGATAAGCTAGCTTAATTTTTTATTTTGTCAAAAATTTGAAGGGAGAGCTAGATACGACAGAGCATCCAACCAATCCACTCTATCCCAAGCTGCGCGGTGCCATGCTTTATGCTTCATTTATAAGCGTTTACTTAATGAGTACCAATGATCAGTTTAGAATGATCACTTTAACTAGGTGATCAACTTGATACCCCCGCATTAAATCGTACGTAATTTTTGATTTAGAGCTCAGAATAACACCAATCTAATGCCCATATTAAGTTAGCTCAATTTTCTATATTGTGACAAAATTTGAGACCGAAATAGGTACTAAAAAGCGTTCAATTAATCCAATCTAACCAAAACTGCGCGATGCTATGCATTATGCTTCATTTACAAGCCTTTTCTCAATGAGCACCAGTGATCAGTTTAGAAAGATCGCTTTAACTGGTCGATCAACTTGACATGCCCACACTAAACCGTGCATAACTTTTTATATAGAGCTCAGAATGACATGAATCCAATGCCCACGTTAACCTAGCTCAATTTCTCTATTGTGACAAAATTTGAGACTGTAATATATACGACAAAGCATCCATGTAATGCAATCTATCCCAAACTGTGTGATGCTATGCATTATGCTTCATTTATAAGCCTTTCTTCAATGAGAACCAGTGATTAGTTTAGAATAATCGCTTTAACTGGCCGATCAATTTGACATCTCCATAATAAACCGTTTCAAACTTTTGATTTAGAGCTCAGAATGACATTACTCCAATGCCCACATTAAGCTAGCTCAATTTTCAATATTGTGACAATATTTGAGATAGAAGTAGATATGACAAAGCGTCCAAGTAATCCAATCTATCCCGAACTACGTGATGTCCTGCATAATGCTTCATTTATAAGCTTTTACTCAATGAGCACCAATGACAAGTTTAGAATGATCACTTTAACTGGCCGATCAACTTGATATGCTCTCACTAAATAATCCGTAACTTTTGGTTTAGAGTTCAGAATGACACGAATCCAAGGCCGACGTTAAGCTAGCTCAATTTTTTATATTGTGAAAAACTTTGAGACATAACTAGATACGACAAAGCATCCAAGCAATCCACTCTATCCCAAACTGCGTGATGCCATGTTTTATGCTTCATTTATAAGCGTTTAATTAGCGAGTACCTATTATCAGTTTAAAATGATCACATGAACTAGGCGATCAACTTGACATGTCCGCATTAAATCATCCAGAACTTTTGATTTAGAGCTCAAAATAACATGAATCCAATGCCCACGTTAAGGTAGCTCAATTTTCTATATTGAGATAAAATTTGAGACAGAAATAGATACTACAAAGTGTCAAAGTAATCCAATCTATCCTGAAGTGCGTGATGTAATGCATTATGATTCATTTATAAGCCTTTATTCAATGAGCACCAATGATCAGTTTAGAATGATCACTTTAAGTGGCTGATCAACTTGACATGTTTGCACTAAATCGTATGTAACTTTTGATTTAGAGCTCAGAATGACAAGAATCCAATGCCCACGTTAAACTAGCTCAATTTCTATATTGTGACTAAATTTGATACAAAAGTTGATTCGAAAAAGCATCCATGTAATCCAATCTATCCCGAACTACGTGATGCCATGCATTATGCCTCATTTATATGCTTTTACTCAATGAGCACCAATGATCAGTTTAGAATGATCACTTTAATTGACCAATCATCTTGACATGTCTGCACTAAATCGTCTGTAACTTCTGATTTAGAGCTCATAATGACAAGAATCCAGTGCCCACGATAAGCTAGCTCAATTTTTATATTGTTACAAAATTTGAGACAGCAATAGCGACGACAAAGCGTCCATGTAATCCAATCTATCCCGAACTGAATGATGCCATGCATTATGCCTCATTTATATGCCTTTACTCAATGAGCACCAATGATCAGTTTAGAATGATCACTTTAATTGGCCGATCAACTTGACATGTCCGCACCAAATCGTCCGTAACTTTTGATTTAGAGCTCACAATGACACAAGTCCAATGCCACGTTTAGCTAGCTCAATTTTTTATATTGTGAACAAATTTGAGACTAAAAAGATACGACAAAGAGTACAACTAATCCAATCTACCCAGAACTGCGTGATGCCATGCATTAGGCTTCATTTATAAGCCTTTACTCAATGACCACTGATGATTAGTTTAGAATGCTCAGTTTAACTAGGCGATCAACTTGACATGTCCGTACTAAATCGTCTGTAAGTTTTGATTTGGAGCTCAGAATAACACCAATCCAATGCCCATGTTAAGTTAGCTGAATTTTCAATATTTTGACAAAATTTGAGACAGAAATGGATATGATAAAGCGTTTAAGTAATCTAATCTACCCAGAACTTTGTGATGCCATGCATTAGGCTTCATTTATGAGCCTTTACTCAATGAGCACCAATGATTAGTTTAGAATGATCACTTTAATTGCCCCTTCTACTTGACATTTCTGCATAAAATCGTCCGTAACTTATGATTTAGAGCAAAAACTGATACGAAACCTATGCCTACGTTAAGCTAGCTCAATTTCTATATTGTGACAAAATTTGAGACAGAAATAGATAAGAAAAAGCGTTCAATTAATCCAATCTAATGATAACTGCGTGATGCTATGCATTATGCTTCATTTATAACATTTTCGCAATGAGCACCAATGATCAGTTTTGAATGATCGTTTTAACTGGTCGATCAACTTGACATTTCCACACTAAATCGTCCCTAACTTTTTATTTAGAGCTCAGAATGATATGAATCCAATGCCCACGTTAAGGTAGCTCAATTTTCTATGTTGTCACATATTTTTAGACAGTAATAGATACAAAAAGGCATTCAAATAATCCAATCCAGCCAAAATTGCGTGCTGCCACGCATTTTGATTCATTTATAAGCGTTTACTCAATGAGCACCAATGATCAGTTTAGAATGATCACTATAACTGGCAGATCAACTTGACATGCCAGCACTAAATCGTCCCTTACTTTTGTTTAGAGCTCAAAATGACTTGAATCCATTGCCAACGTTAAACTAGCTCAATTTTCCATATTTATACAAAATTTGAGACAAAAATGGATACAACAAAGCGTTCAACTAATCAAATCAATCCTGTACTGCATGATGTCATGCATTATGCTTCATTTATAAGCGTTTACTTAACGAGTACCAATGATCAGTTCAAAATGATCACTTTAACTAGGTGATCAACTTGACATGTCCGCAATAAATCGTCTGTAACTTTTGATTTAGAGCTTAGAATAACACGAATCCCATGCCCATGTTAAGGTATTTCAATGTTCTATAGTCTGTCAAAATTTGAGATAGAAATAGATATGAAAAAGCGATCAAGTAATCCAATCTAGCTAAATCTGCATGATGTCTTCCATTATGCTTCCTTTATAAGTATTTACTCAATGAGCACCAGTCATCAGTTTACAATGATCTCTTTAACTACCCGAACAACTTGACTTTCCGGATTAAATTGTCTGTAACATATGATTTAAAGCTAAAACTGATACGAATCCAATGCCCACGTTAAGCTAGCTCAATTTTCTATATTGAGACAAAATTTGACACCAAAATAGGTACGACAAAGCGTCCAAGTAATCCAATCTATCATGAACTGCGTGATCTCATGCATTATGCTTCATTTATAATCCTTTACTCAATGAGCACCAATGATCAGTTTAGAATGATCACTTTAACTGGCCGATCAACTTGACATGTCCGCACAAAATCGTCCGTAAATTTTGATTTAGGGCTTAGAATGACACGAATCCAATGCCCACATTAAGCTAGCTCAATTTTTATATTGTGATAAAATTTGAGACAACAATAGATACGAAAAAGTGTCCATGTAATCCAATCAATCCTGAACTGCGTGATACCATGCATTATGCATAATTTATATGCCTTTACTCAAAGAGCACCAATGATCTGTTTAGAATGATCACTTTAATTGACCGATCAACTTGACATGTCTGCACTAAATCGTCTGTAACTTTTGATTTAGAGCTCAGAATGACACGAATCCAATGCCTACATTAAACTAGCTTTTTTTTTACATTGTTACAAAATTTGAGACAGCAATAGATACGACAAAGCGTCCATGTAATCCAATATATCCCGAACTGCGTGATGCCATGCATTATGCCTCATTTATATGTCTTTAATCAATGAGCACCAATGATCAGTTTAGAATTGTCACTTCAATTGGCCGATCAACTTGACATGTCCGCACTAAATCATCCAAAAATTTTGATTTAGAGCTCACAATGACACGAATCCAATGCCACGTTAAGCTAGCTCAATTTCTTATATTGTGAACAAATTTGAGACTGAACAAGATACGACAAAGCATCCAAGTAATCCAATCTTCCCAGAACTGTGTGATGCCATGCATTAGGCTTCATTTACAAGTCTTTTGCTCAATGAGAACTAATGATTAGTTTAGAATGATCACTTTAACTAGGCGATCAACTTGACATGTGTGCACTAAATCGTCCGTAAGTTTTGATTTAGAGCTCAGAATAACACCAATCCAATGCCCACGTTAAGCTAGCTCAATTTTCACGAAACAGAATTACACGAAACCAATGCACATGATAAGCTCTCTCAATTTTATATTTTGTGAAAAAAGTTGAGGCAAAACTAGATACGACAAAGCATCCAAGTAATCCATTATATCCTAAGCAGCGTGGTACCATGCTTTATGCTTGATTTATAAGCGTTTACTTAATGAGTACCGATGATCTGTATAGAATGATCACTTTAACTAGGTGATCAACTTGACATCTACGCATTAAGACGTCCGTAATTTTTTATTTATAGCTCAGAATAACACCAATCCAATGCCCACGTTAAGCTAGCTCAATTTTTTATATTATGACAAAATTTTAGACAGAAATAGATACGAAAAAGCATTCCATTAATCCAATCTAATGAAAACAGCGTGATGCTATGCATTATGCTTCATTTATAAAATTTTATCAATGAGCACCAATGATCAGCTTAGAATGATCGCTTTAACTGGTCGATCAACTTGACATTTCAACACTTAATCGTCCCTAACTTTTTATTTAGAGCTCAAAATGACATGAATCCAATGCCCACGTTAAGGTAGCTCAATTTTCTATATTGTGACATATTTTTAGACGGAAATAGATACAAAAAGGCATTCAAATAATCCAATCCAGCCAAACTTGAGTGCTGCCATGCATTTTGATTTATTTATAAGTGTTTACTCAATGAGCACCAATGATCAGTTTAGAATGATCACTTTAACTGCCATATCAACTTGACATGCCGGCACTAAATTGTCCCTAACTTTTGATTTAGAGCACAAAATGACATGAATCCATTGCCAACGTTACGCTAGCTCAATTTTCTATATTTAGACAAAATTTGAGACAGAAATGGATTCGACAAAGCGTTCAAGTAATCCAATCTATCCCGAACTGCATGATGTCATGCATTATGCTTCATTTATAAGCGTTTACTTAACGAGTACCAATGATCACTTTAAAATGATCACTTTAACTAGGCGAGCAACTTGACATGTCCGCAATAAATCGTCCATAACATTTGATTTAGAGCTCAGAATAACACGAATCCAATGCCCATGTTAAGGTATCTCAATGTTCTATATTGTGATAGAATTTGAGATAGAAATAGATATGAAAAAGTGTTCAAGTAGTCCAATCTAGCTAAAACTGCATGATGCCATCCATTATGCTTCATTTATAAGCCTTTACTCAATGAGCACCAATGATCAGTTTACAATGATCACTTTAACTACCCGAACAACTTGACATTTCCGCATTAAATCGCCCGTAACTTATGATTTAGAGCTAAAACTGACACAAAACCAATGTCACATTAAGCTAGCTTAATTTCTATATTGTGACAAAATTTGAGACTGAAAAAGATATGACAAAGGGTCCATGTAATCCAATCTACCCAGAACTGCGTAATGCCATGCATTAGGCTTCATTTATAAGCCTTTACCCAATGAGCACTAATGATTAGTTTAGAATGATCACTTTAACTAGGCGATCAACTTGACATCTCCGCACTAAATCGTCCGTAATTTTTGATTTAGAGCTTAGAATAACACCAATCCAATGCCCACATTAAGCTAGCTCAATTTTCTATATTGTGATAAAATTTGAGACAGAAATAGATACGAAAAAGTGTTCAATTAATCCAATTTAACAAAAACTGCGTGACGCTACACATTATTATTCATTTATAAGTCTTTTCTCAATGAGCACCAATGATCAGTTTAGAATGACCGCTTTAACTTGCTAATGAAATTGACATGTACACACTAAATCATCCCTAGCTTTTTATTTAGAGCTCAGAATGACATGAATCCAATGCCCACGTTAAGGTAGCTATATTTTCTATATTGTGACAAAATTTTAAACCGAAATAGATACAAAAAGGCATTCAAATAATCAAATCCAGCCAAAACTGCATGCTGCCATGCATTATGATTCATTTAAAAGCGTTTCCTCAATGAGCACCAATGATCAGTTCAGAATGATCACTTTAACTGGCCGATCAACTTGTTATGTCCGCACAAAATCGTCCCTAAATTTTTATTTATAGCTCAAAATGACATGAATCCAATGCCAATATTAAGCTATCTCAATTTTCTATATTTAGAGATAGAAATGGATACGACAAAACGTTCAAGTAATCCAATCTATCCCAAACTGCATGATGTCATGCATTATGCTTCATTTATAAGCCTTTACTCAGTGAGCACAAATGATCAGTTTAGAATGATCACTTTAATTGCCCGATAAACCTGACATGTCTGCATTAAATCGTCCGTATCTTATGATTTAGACCTAAAACGGACATGAATCCAATGCATGTTAAGCTAGCTCAATTTTTTATATTGTGACAAAATTTGAGACAGAAATAGATACAAAAAGTGTTCAAGTAATCATTTCTAGCCAAAACTTCATGACGCCATTGATTATGCTTCATTTGTAAGCCTTTACTCAATGAGCACCAATGATCAGTTTAGAATACTCTCTTTAACTAGGCCATCAACTTGACATTTCTGCAATAAATCGTTCCTAACTTTTGATTTAGAGCTCGAATAACACTAATCCAATGTCCATGTTAAGCTTGCTCAGTTTTCTATGTTGTGACAAAATTTTGAGACAGAAATAGATACGACAAAGCGTGCAAATAATCCAATCTATTTCGAATTGCGTGATGTCATGCGTTATGCTTCATTTATAAGCCTTTACTCAATGAGCACCAATGATCAGTTTAGAATGATCACTTTAACTGCCTGATCAACTTGACATGTTCGCACTAAATCGTCCCTAACTTTTGATCTAGAGCTCAAAATGACATGAATCTAATGCCCACGTTAAGCTAGCTCAGTTTTCTATATTGTGACAAAATTTGAGACAGAAACAGATACAAAAAGGCGTTCAAGTAATCCAATCTAGCCAAAACAGCGTGATGACATGCATTATGGTTTATTTATAAGCCTTTACTCAATGAGCACCAATAATGAGTTAAGAATGATCACTTTAATTGGCCGATCAATTTGACATATCTGCAGTAAATCGTCCGTAACTATTGATTTAGAGCTCAGAATGACACGAATCCAATGCCCACGTTAAACTAGCTAAATTTTCTATATGATGAGAAAACTTGAGAAAGAAATAGATATACTTCTAGTGGTTTAAATAATCCAATCAAGCAAAAACTGTGATGCCATGCATTATACTTCATTTATAAGCTTTTACTCAATGAGCACCAATAATCAGTTTAGAATGATCACTTTAACTGGCTGATCAACTTGACATGTCCGCACTAAATCATCCCTAACTTTTGATTAGAGCTCAAAATGACATGAATCCAATGACAACGTTAAGGTAGCTCAATTTTCTATATTGTGACAAAATTTGAGATAGAAATAGATACAAAAAGGCGTTCAAGTAATCCAATCTAGCAAAAACAGCGTGATGACATGCATTATGGTTCATTTATAAGCCTTTAATCAATGACCACTAATGATTAGTTAAGAATGATCATTTTCATTGACATATCCACAATAAATCTTCTGTAACTTATGATTTATAGCTAAGGATGACACGAGTCCAATGCCCACGTTAAACTAGCTCAATTTTCTATATTATTAGAAAATTTAAGACATAAATAGATACAAAAAAGCGTTCAAGTAATCCAATCAAACCAAAACTGCGTGATGGCATGCATTATGCCATGCATTATGCTTCATTTATAAGCCTTTATTCAATAAGCACCAATGATCAGTTTATAATGATCACTTTAACTGCCCGTTCAACTTGACATTTCTGCATTAAATCGTCCGTCACTTATGATTTAGAGCTAAAACTGACACGAATCCAATGCCTACGTTAAGCTACCTCAATTTTATATATTATTACAAAATTTCAGAGAGAAATAGATACGACAAAGCGTCCAAGTAATACAATCTATCCTAAACTTCGTGATGTCATGCATTATGCTTCATTTATAAGCTTTTACTCAATGAGTACCAATGATCAGTTTAGAATGATCATTGGTACAGGCCGATCAACTTGACATGCCCGCATTAAATCGTCCTTAACTTTTGATTTAGTGCTCAGAATGACACGAATTTAATGCCCACGTTAAGCTATCTCAATTTCTATATTGATACAAAATTTGAGATAGAAATCGATACGACAAAGCGTCCATGTAATCCAATCTATCCCGAACTGCGTGATGCCATGCATTATGCCTCATTTATATGTGTTTACTCAATGAGCACCAATGATGAGTTTAGACTGATCACATTAATTTAGCGATCAAGTTGACATTTCCCCACTAAATTGTTCCTAACTTTTGATTTAGATATTACAATGACACGAAACCAATGAACACGATAAGCTAGCTCAAGTTTTTATATTGTGAAAAAGATTTGAGGCAGAACTAGATACGACAAAGTGTGCAAGTAATCCACTCTATCCCAAACTGCGTTGTGCCATGCTTTAAGCTTCATTTATAAGCGTTCAATTAATGAGTACCAATTATCAGTTTAGAATGATCACTATAACTAGGCGATAAACTTGAGATCTCCGCACTAAATCGTCTGTAACTTTAGATTTAGAGCTCAGAATAACACGAATCCAATGCCCATGTTAAGCTAGCTCAATTTTCTATATTGTGACAAAATTTGAGACAGAAATAGATACGAAAAAGCGTTCAAGTAATCAAATCTAACCAAAATTGCGTGATGTTATGCATTATGCTTCATTTATAAGCCTTTTCTCAATGAGCACCAATGATCAGTTTAGAATGATCACTTTAACTGGCGATCAACTTGACATGTCCACACTAAATCGTCCCTAACTTTTGAATCAGAGCTCAGAACAACATGAATCCATTGCTAACAGGAAGCTAGCTAAAATTTCTATATTGTGACAAATTTGAGACAAAATAGATACGACAAAGCGTCAAGTAATCCAATCTATCCCGAACTGTATGATGTCATGCATTATGCTTCAATTATAAGCCTTTACTCAATGAGCACCAATGATCAGCTTAGAATGATCACTTCAATTGGCTGATCAAATTGACATGCCTAGAATAAATCGTCCGTAACTTATGATTTACAGCTCAAAATGACATGGATCCAATGCCCACATTAAACTAGCTCAATTTCTATATATTGTGACAAATTTGATATAGAAATAGATAGGAAAAAGCATCCATGTTATCAAATCTATCCCAAACTATGTGATGCCATGCATTATGCTTCATTTATAAGTATTTACTCAATAAGCACCAACGATCAGTTTAGAATGATCACTTTAACTGCCCAATCAACTTGACATGTCCACACTAAATCGTCCGTAACTTTTGATTTAGAGATCAGAATGACACGAATCCAATGCCCACGTTCATTTAGCCAAATGGTATATTGTGACAAATTGGATGTAAGATTATCTGATGGACCTGAAGGCCCAATCAGGTGAAGTATGGGCCTGAAGATCAAGATCATGAGTAATGGGCCTCAAGCAAAACAGGAAGTTGTCCATAAAAGCAAAACAGGAAGTTGCCGAAACGCAAAACATGAAGCTGGCAAAAAGGAAAACAGGAAAGTTGTGAAGACAAATAGAAAGTTTCCTAAAAGGAAAACAGGAAAGTTTCTGTTAGATGAAGATTTTCTCGGAGTATAAAAACCAGACGAAGAGAAGATCAGAGATCAAGCTTTTGGAAGAAGATCGTTGATCGGAACAGAAAGAGGATTGGTGAAGAGTTGATCGAAGAGCAACAAGAAGCTGCAAAGGTTAGGTTAAGGTTTTATTGTCTTTTGCAATCGATAGGTAGCAAATCAATAAGTTGAGTTTGTGTAAAACCTACAAGTGTAACTCTAGGGTGAATTAACTTGATTGATTGAAAGAAATAAAACAGTTTGTTTTGGTTCATCAATCGTGTGATCTTGATACATTTTCCACACTAACAGTTGGTATCTGAGCGGGTTTCTGCCAAAAAGTTTTGTTCTTTTTTTTCACGCAGGTGATTTCTAGGGACCACCATGGAAAACGTGCAACACTTTGCATCACACAGGCCACTACTATTGGACAAAGAAAATTTTGGTTGGTGGAAGGTACAAATCAAAGCCCTGATCAAAGGGGTTGATGAGGATGCATGGACAGTTACTGAAGAAGGATGGGAGGAACCTCAAATCAAGTCTGAATCTGGAGAATGGATTCTCAAACCAAAGAAAGAATGGACAGCTGAAGAAAGACTCATGTCGAAATTCAACTCCAAAGCCTTAACAGTAATATGGACGTCCCTATCAAAGGATCAATTTCAACGTGTTCAAGGATGCACAACTGCTAAGGAAGCTTGGGATGCTCTTCAAAACTCATATGAAGGAACAAGCACAGTAAGGAGGACCCGAGTCGATATGTTAGCATCACAGTTTGAAACTCTGACCATGGAGGAAGATGAATCAATTGAGGCGTTCAGTGGAAAACTCAGTGCAATAGCCAACGAAGCTCTGGTTCTAGGAAAGAAATACAAGGACAAGAAGCTGGTTAAGAAATTCTTACGAAGTCTTCCTGAGAAGTTTCAAGCACATAAGTCAGCTATTGAAGTCTCTCAAAATTCCAATGAGATGAAGTTTGATCACATCGTTGTAATGATGCATGCGTTTGAACTGGAGCAAAACAAGAAACAATCTGTTAAATCAAGGGGGATAGCTCTCATGACCAATCAAAGTCCGACACCTGAAGACAGCCTGGACGATAAAGTAAGTCTGATTGTGAAGAAATACTTTAAAAAGTTTGAAAAATGTCAAAAGAAAGGTGGGAGTAACTTCATCAGAACTGAAGCAGATCAAAAGTCAGATAGAAGTACTCGAAGAAATGATGCTCAATGCCATGAGTGTGAAGGGTATGGACACTTCAAGGCTGACTGTCCCACTCTCAAGAAAAAGGAACAGATTAGATGCAATGAATGCAAAGGATATGGGCATGTAAAATCAGATTGCGTTGGAACAACAAAACCAAGAGAAAGGTCATTCGTCAGCATGGATGACTCTGAAACAGAGTCAAGCGATGATGATAACAATGTGTCGAATTTTGTGGCTTACATAGGGATTGTTGATGATCAGCACAAAAGTGATGATGAGTCAGAAAGTGATGATGATGAATCCCTTCGCAAAGATAACAAGATTTTGTGTACTCATCTTATCCAACTTAGAGAGGATAATCAGGAGTTATGCAAGGAAAGGGACAATGCAAAAAGGGATCTGGTTCTAGCTAAGGAAAGTCTAGTTGAAGTCACAAAGAAAAAGGAAGAACTTCAGCTATTAGTTGAAAGACTTACAACTAATCTGGCACAAGAAAAGGATAATGTCAAAGTTCTTGAAGGAAAAATTCAAGATCAACTTAGGAATGTCAGAATGCTGAACAACGGAACTCGAAATCTCGATGCTGTCCTGTCCACAGGAAGAAATAGTTCTGTTAAATGGGGGCTTGGATATCAAGGTACATCTACAGGACACAACACCCGATTTGTCAAAAGCAGCTCAACACCTCATCATCAACGAAATCGAAATGATGACTACAGATCAAGATATTCAACAAACGAACCAGGCAGAAGATATGGCTATCAGCGCCAACCCAGGAAAGCCATTTGGTGCCACTACTGTGGAAAATTTGGACACATCAAAGCAAATTGCTATCGATTTCAAGAAAAGGTGCATCATATGATGAGACGAAATCAGTTCTACTTGGACAGCAAAAGACACAACAGCGTCTGGATGAAGAAGAATGAGTTATACAGTTTTGTGTCTTACACATCCTGTAACAATGCAACTCAGACTGCTTGGTACTTTGACAGTGGATGTTCAAGGCATATGACAGGCAACCAGAACATTCTTGATAAGTTCAAAACAAATGAAGCAGGAAAGGTAACATTTGGAGACGGAGGAAAAGGAAAAATCAAAGGTATTGGAGACATTAGTGGTCCTCTCAATCCAGATCTAGCTGAAGTTCTGTTTGTTGAAGGATTAAAAGCCAATCTGATAAGTATCAGCCAGCTGTGTGATGAAGGAATGTCTGTCACATTCACAAACAAAGATTGCCAAGCCACTGATCTAGATGGAAATGTCAAACTTAGAGGAACACGGGCCATCAACAATTGCTACATGTGGGAACCTGTTAATCACTGTCTAACTGCAACAAAATTCAGTGATCTTGAACTATGGCATCAAAAGTTAGGGCACATGAATATCAGAACAATGATCAAATTAGGAGAACAAAATATGGTCACAGGAATGCCTAACTTCAAGAAATCACAGGAGGTAGTATGTGGTCCATGTGCAAAAGGGAAGCAAGTAAAGGTTCAACACAAGCAGATAGCTGAGGTCCAATACAAATATCCGCTTGATTTGATTGACATGGATCTGATGGGACCAATACAAGTCGAGAGTATTTGTGGCAAAAGATATGTGTTCGTCCTGGTTGATGATTTCACTAGATTCTCTTGGGTTAGGTTTCTTCGTGACAAGACAGAAACATTCAATAGTTTCAGAAGTCTGGCACTACAACTACAAAACGAGAAAAAGAGAGGAGTCAAAAAAATCCGAAGTGATCACGGAAAGGAATTTCACAATGAAATGTTCAACAAGTTTTGTGGGGATCATGGAATAGTTCATCAATTTTCAGCCCCTCGAACTCCCCAACAAAATGGAGGAGTGGAAAGGAAAAATCAAACTCTTCAAGAGATGGCCCGAGCACTTCTGGGCAGATGCTATTGACACATCATGCTACATTATCAACCGAGTGTATGTTCAGAAAGGAACATCAAAGACGCCTTACGAACTTTGGAAAGGGAAGTTTCCATCCGTAAGCTATTTTCATGTATTTGGATGTCCATGCTATATTCTGAATGATAGGGATCAACTCGGAAAATTTGACTCCAAGAGTGAAGATGGGATATTTCTCGGTTACTCAGGCACTAGTACCGCGTACAGAGTCTACAACAAAGCATTCAGAAAAGTTCAAAAAACTGTCAACGTAGTTTTTGACGATGCAGCTTCACAAGGGCTTATGTTTAAAATGATTGTTACAGATCAACTGACTGATAGCTCACCAGCAGATTATTTGACAACGGATGAACCAGAAGCCTGTGAAGAGCCTGAGAAGCATGAAAATCTTAGGGTTCACAGAAACCACAATGCTACTGATGTTATGGGAGAAATTGAAGGACAAAGGGTTACTCGGAAGAAACAAATCAACTTCAAAGAGATGGTGAAGTTAGCATGCTTCGTAGCAGATTTCGAACAAAAGAATCATCGAGAAGCCCTGGCAAATGAATATTGGACAGCATCTATCCAAGAAGAGTTGGAACAATTTGTGCGTAATGAGGTATGGGACTTGACTCCAAGGCCTAACAATGCCAATGTTGTAGGTACTAAATGGATCTTCAAGAACAAGGTGGATGAACATGGAAACATGGTCCGAAACAAGGCTAGACTTGTAGCCCAAGGGTATTCTCAAGTGGAAGGGGTCCACTTTGATGAAACATTTGCTCCTGTGGCCAGACTTGAGGCAATCAGACTGCTGATTGGAATGGCTTGTTTGATGAACTTTACTCTTCAACAGATGGATGTCAAGAGTGCTTTCCTCAATGGGTTTCTACAAGAGGATGTGTACGTAGAACAACCAAAAGGATTTGAAGATCATGATCATCCTGGCTACGTATACAAACTAAAGAAGGCTCTATACGGACTAAAACAAGCACCTAGAGCGTGGTACGAGCGCTTGACCAGATTCTTGATTGCCCGTGATTATCAAAGAGGAAGCATCGATAAAACCCTATTCATCAAAAGGAGTAAACATGGAATTCTTGTGGTTCAAATTTATGTTGATGATATTGTTTTTGGCGGAACTGACCAGGACTTAGTCAATCAGTTTGTGGAAACAATTACAAATGAGTTTGAAATGAGCATGGTTGGAGATCTCACATACTTCTTAGGCTTCCAAATTCAACAGACAGAAAAAGGGATATTCCTCTCACAGAGTACATATGCCAAGAAATTAGTCAACACATTTGGTCTTCAAGAAAGTAAGCCGGCAAACACTCCCATCAGTACAAACATCAAATTGTGTAAGGATGAACAAGGACAGGCAGTTGATGAATGTCTATATAGAGGAATGATTGGGAGTCTACTCTATCTTACAGCAAGTCGACCGGACTTATGCTTAAGCATTGGAATATGTGCCTGGTATCAAGCACACCCTAAGGAATCGCATCTTCATCCAGTTAAAAGAATTATCAAGTATGTAAAGGGGACAACCAACTTGGGAATATTCTATACCAAAGACACGAACAGTACTCTGGCAGGATACTTTGATGCTGATTGGGCTGGCAGCATTGATGATCGTCGAAGTGCAAGTAGAGGATGTTTTTTCTTGGGAAATAATCTTATCTCCTGGCACAGCAAGAAACAAAACAGTGTCTCACTGTCAACTACAGAGGCTGAATATATAGCTCTTGGCAGCTGTTGCACCCAACTGTTATGGATGAAACAGATGGCTGATGAATATGGAGTATTAACACATTCCTTGTTGGTTCACTGTGATAACGAAAGTGCATTTAACATTGCTAAGAATCTTGTGCAACATTCACACACAAAACACATAGATATTAGACATCATTTTATTAGAGAAATCGTTGAAGACAAGGTAATTGAAATTGGTCATGTAGGCACTGATTATCAACTGGCTGATCTGTTTACGAAACCTCTTGATTTTCCACGATTTGTCAATTTACGCAAAGCTATTGGAATATGTGAGCTCTAACCTCGACCTTAGAAATTGGTCTGATTGTAGGGCAGGGAAACACAAAAGATAAATCAACTGGCTGATTGGAAAAAAAAATATGCTAGCAAGGAAGAAGAGCTGCCTGCCATGCCGTTCAAGGATTGATTCACAAGGAGGTCAAAGAGCTGTTAGTTATGAAAATGTCATACAGTTGAGAAGTCAAGTGATACTGTATGACAATACAAAAAAAGGGAGAAAAAAAAAGGAAGAAGGAGAAAGAAAAGAAAAAAAAGGAAGAAGGAGAAAGAAAAGAAAAAAAAAGGAAGAAGGAGAAAGAAAAGAAAAAAAAGGAAGAAGGAGAAAGAAAAGAAAAAAAAAGAAAGAAAAAAAAGAAAAAAAAGGAGAAGAAAGAAAAGATCAAAAATAGAACATAGAAAACTCAGCTGCCTTGAATGAACTACCTTGAATGAAGGCATGTCAGTGTGAAAGACTAGTCCTGCTTACAGCATTTTTGCAATCTTGCATCATGTTTCTGTTTATTCTTGTGTGTTTCCCCAATCAGTACTGGGATGTCCATCATACAAGGTTGGTTAGTGCATTTCATATTTTCGATTAAGATTATTTACTTCTAAAATGTATTGTTAACAGCCAGTTGCTCAATCATGTCTCATGTTCAATCCTCATTATCTATCTGATTCTGGTTTTCTGGTAATCCTATGGTGCATGAAGTTTCTCAGTGGTCTGGTATAGGCTGGTTATTGTACTGGTTCTCACAGTATTTCAGGAATATGAACCCATCTTCTTCAAGCCCAACTTGGCCCATAACTATGTGGGTGCATACTGACACGAAATTCAAATCGACGTGCACAATTCTTTGAATCATCACATCTCTCCTCTCAACCGTCACATCACTTCACCCAGTTAAAAGGTGAAAACTTGCATCGCAATCGGCTAGGGTTTTTTTTAAACATGAAGGCATTTCTCTCAGGCTTGTCTCGCATGGTCTCATCACTGCCGTCTCCGACACATGTGTCGCTTCCGCCATCTTCGCCGGTTGGGTCAGAATTGAAATCTATCACTGTGCCTTCTCCACAGTCGCCTGTTTCCGAGCCTCCTTCTCAGCCAAGTGATGGTATACCGCCTCCACAGCTTGCACTAGTGCCCTTTGCGTCATCTGCCGCCATCACCGATCCTCCGGGCTCTCCCATACCTCTGTCATCCGCCTCGACCTGGTCTCGTCCAAGTCCTGTGGCTGTCTCCCGTCGTTCTCAGCGAACCAGAACCCATGACTCCTCTCATGCCTCTGATGTGGCTCCTGTTGCCCCACGCCCCAAAAAATCACGGAAGACCAAAGGTCCTGTAAACATCAGTGTTGATAGCTCCCGATTTCTCTCTGTTTCAGCCAAGAACAGGTATGATCTTTTCCATGGACAGCATCATTTCCGAAGCTCGTGTCGAATTTGGAACCGATTTCTCTCATCTAGAAGGCGTTATACATGCATCTGGTATGCTGTCCTCGGTCACTCAGATTGTGCCTTTTGTGAATGAGTTCTTGTGGGAATTCTGGGCACATCTACCATCAGAGCCCACTGAGGCTGATTCTGTCTCAGTTTTTGTTTGTGGACATACTTATGAATTTTCCCCTTCGGTTATCAATTCGGTTCTTGGCTTGTCTCAGTTGGCAGAACGAGCACACACATCTCGTATTGAAGCTGTTTCAGATGATAGATTGGCACACTTTATGTCTGATGGGAAGGTTTCCAAATGGAAGTCTTTGCTCACCTCTCACTATTCTCGAGATACAGGGTTTCTGTATAAGGTTTTTTGCTCCAACTGGTCTCCGACCAAGAACACAGGATATCCGAATCCTTCTCGTGCTCGTATTGTATACCATGTCATGCACGCTAATCCTTTGGATTTTGGTCAGATGGTCTTTGATCATGTCCTATATCTTGCTAGAAATCGTGCTTCTAAGTTCTTCCTTTCTTTTCCCAGCCTGCTATTCCAAATCCTTGAGTCACAACGTGCCATTCCGATTCCAACATCTGTTCAAAGCAACCCGGTGCCAACCTTCAAACGAGCAGCGTCTCTAGCCCCTCATATCAAAAGTGAACGCAGTGCACCCGTGACCTCGCGTATGAAGTTCAGGCTTAGTGCCAAGCAGCGCCAGACAGTCCAAGATGCCATTGGCATTTTTTCATTACTCCTCACCACATGTAGTGACGCAGGTATCATCACTGTTGCTCTAAGTTTGTTCATCCTTATCAGTATGTTTTGACTCATTTTGTCACTCAAGCAGGGGGAGACGAGTCTGATGGGGAGTGTTCACGACAGGGGGAGTAATTGTCTAGATGTGATTAATGTTCTGTTATATTTCTCTATTGTATGGTTATTGTATTTTGTCATTCTGCTTTGTGTTAAGACTCATCGGCATTCTGGTTATTGTATTGTGTTCCCCTGTTTTGATGTAAGACTCCTATCTGTTATATGTCAAGTTTATGAATGCTTCGTGTTGTTATGAGTAGAAGATGATTTAAAGTAGATGATTTTTTCTTATGCTAACATAGTCATACAACGCACCCCATGTGTACTTGGAAGAATACATAGTATGTGCTGCTCACAGGTTGTTGAATGCTTGAGTAACAAATTGAGACAAAAAGGGGGAGATTTAAGATGTAAGATTATCTGATGGACCTGAAGGCCCAATCAGGTGAAGTATGGGCCTGAAGATCAAGATCATGAGTAATGGGCCTCAAGCAAAACAGGAAGTTGTCCAAAAAAGCAAAACAGGAAGTTGTCCAAAAAAGCAAAACAGGAAGTTGTCCAAAAACGCAAAACAGGAAGTTGTCCAAAAAAGCAAAACAGGAAGTTGCCGAAACGCAAAACAGGAAGCTGGCAAAAAGGAAAACAGAAAAGTTTTGAAGACACACAGAAAGTTTCCTAAGAGGAAAACAGGAAAGTTTTTGTTAGATGAAGATTTTCTCAGAGTATAAAAACCAGACGAAGAGAAGATCAGAGATCAAGCTTTTGGAAGAAGATCGTTGATCGGAACAGAAAGACGATTGGTGAAGAGTTGATCAAAGAGCAACAAGAAGCTGCAAAGTTTAGGTTAAGGTTTTATTGTCTTTTGCAATCGATACATAGCAAATCAATAAATTGAGTTTGTGTAAAACCTACAAGTGTAATTCTAGGGTGAATTAACTTGATTGATTGAAAGAAATAAAACATTTTATTTTGGGTAATCAATCGTGTGATCTTGATACGTTTTCCACACTAACAATATCCGCACTAAATCATCTGTAAGTTATGATTTAGAACTTAGAATGACACGAATCCAATGCCCACGTTAAGCTTGCTCAATTTTCTATATTGTGACAAAATTTGAGACAAAATAGATACGAAAAAGCTCCCAGTATTCCAACTTATGCCGAACTGGGTGATGTCATGCATTATGCTTCATTTACAAGCGTTTAATCTATAGAAATAGAGACGCAAAGTGTCCAAGTAATGCATCTTTTATAAGCGTTTACTTAATATGAACCATTGATCAGTTTAGAATGATCACTTTAACTGGCCCATCAACTTGACATGTCCACAACAAATAGTTCGTAACTTATGATTTAGAGCTCAGAATGACATGAATCCAATGCCCATGTTAAGCTAGCTCAAATTTCTATATTTTGAAAAATATTATAGACAGAATTAGAGGCAACAATGCTTCCAACTAATCCAATCTATCCCAAACTGCGGGATGCCATGCATTACGCTTTATTTATAAACTTTTAATCAATGGGCACCAATTATCAGTTAAAATGATCATTTTAACTTTCCGATCAACTTGACATTTCCACCCTAAATGGTGAGTAACTTTAGATTTAAAGCTGAGAAAGATATGAATCCAATGCCCACATTAAGCTACCTCAATTTTTTATAGTGTGACAAAAATTGAGACAGAAATTGATACGACAAAGTATCCAACTATTCCAATCTATCCCGAAATACGTGATGCCATGCATTATATTTCATTTATAAGCCTTTATTCAATGAGCACCAATGATCAGTTCAGAATAATCATTTTAACTATCCATCAACGTGACATGTATGCACTAAATCGTTCGTAACTTTTGATTTAGAGCTCAGAATGACACGAATCCAATGCCCATGTTAAGCTAACTCAATTTTCTATATTCTGAAAAACTTTAAAACAAAAATAGGTACGAAAAAGCGTACAAGTAATCCAATCTATCCCAAACTGCATGATAGCATTCATTACGCTACATTTATAAGCCTTTAATTAATGAGCTAGAATGATCAGTTTAGAATAATCATATTAACTGGCCTATCAACTTGACATGTCTGCAATAAGTCATATGTAACTTTTGATTTAGAGGCACGAATCCAATGCCCATGTGAAGCTCGCTCAATTTTCTATATTTTGACAAAATTTGAGATAGAAGTAGAGACGATAGAGCGTCCAAGTAATCCAATCTATCCGGAATTTCGTAATGCCATGCTTTATGCTTCAGTTATAAGCATTTACTTTATCAGCACCAATGATCAGTTTAGAATGATCACTTTAACTGGCCTAGCAACTTTACATGTCCGCAAAAATTCGCCTGTAACATATCATTTAGAGCTAAGAATGACACGAATCCAATGCCCATGTTAAGCTACCTCAATTTTCTATATTCTGACAAAATTATAGATTGAAATAGAGATGAAATAGTGTCTAAATAATCCAATCTATTCCAAAGTGCGTGATGCTATGCATTATGTTTCACTTATAAGCTTTTAAGCAATGAGCACCAATGATCAGTTAAGAAAGGTCATTTTAATTTGCCCGATCAACTTGGCATGTGTGCACTAAATCATCCGTAACTTATGATTTAGAGCTCATACTTACATGAATCCAATTGCCCACGTTAAGCTAGCTCAATTTTATATATTGTGACAAAATTTTCGACAGAAATAAATATTACAAAGCATCCAAGTAATCTAGTCTATGTTGTACTGTGTGACGCCATGCATTATATTTCATTTATAAGCCTTTACTATATGGGCACCAATGATAAGTTAAGATTGATCATTTGAACCGGCCGATCAACTTGACATGTCCGCAGTAAATCATTCGTAACTTTTGATTTAGAGCTCAAAATGACACGAACCCAATGCCCACGTTAAGCTGGCTCAATTTTCTATATTGTAAAAAAATTTGAGACAGAAGTAGATACGAAAAAGCGTCCAAGTAATCCAATCTTACCAAATTTGTGTGATACCATGATTATGATTAACTTATAAGCACTAATGATCAGTTTACTTAATGAGCACTAATGATCAGTTTAGAATAGTTATATTAACTAGCTTATCAACATGACATGTCCGCACAAAATTGTATGTAAATTTTGAATTAGACCTCGGAATGACATGAATTCAATGCCCACGTTAAGCTAGCTCAATTTTCTATATATTGACAAAATTTGATATACAAATAGAGACGACATAGCATCCAAGTAATCCAATCTATCCCAAATTTCGTTATACCATGCTTTATTCTTCTTTTATAAGTGTTTACTTAATCTGTACCAATGATTAGTTTACAATGATCACTTTAACTAGACGGTCAACTTTACATGTCCGCACTAAATCGTCCGTAACTTATGATTCAGAACTCAGAATGACACGAATCCAATACCAACGTTAAGCTAGCTCAATTTTCTATATTTTGAACAAATTATAGCCAAAAATAGAGACGACAAGTCATCCAAGTCATCCAATCTATCCCAAACTTTGTGATGATATGCATTATGCTTCATTTATAAGTTTTTAATCAATGAGCACCAATTATCAGTTAAGAATATTTTAACTTGCTGATCAACTTGACATATCTGCACTAAATAATCTGTAACTTATGATTTGGAACTCTGAATGACACGAATCCAATGTCCACGTTTAGCTAGCTCAATTTTCTATATTGTTATAAAAATTGAGATATAAATAGATACGACAAAATGTCCAAGTAATTCAATCTATCCCGAACTATGTGATGCCATACAATATGTTTCATTTATAAGCCCTTACTCAATAAGCATCAATGCACAGTTTAGAATGATAATTTTAACTTGATGATCAAATTGACAAGTCTTCACCAAATCGTCCGTAACTTTTGATTTAGAGCTCAGAATGCCACGAATCCAATGCCCACTTTAAGCTAGCTCAATTTCTATATTGTGAAAAAATTTAAGATAGAATTAGATACGAAAAATCGTCCATGTAATCCAATCTATCCCGAACTGCGAGATGCCATGCATTATGCTTCATTTATATGCCTTTACTCAATGAGCACCAATGATCAGTTTAGAATGATCACTTTAACTGGCCGATCAACTTAACATTTCCGCACTAAATCGTTTGTAACTTTTGATTTAGAGCTCATAATGATACGAATCCAATTCCCACGTGAAGCTAGCTCAATTCTTTTATATTGGGATAAATTTCAAGACCAAAATTGCTTAAAGAAGTCCTCCATGTAATCAAATCTTTCCAAAACTATGTGATGTCGTGCATTATGCTTCATTTATAAGGCTTTAATAAATGAGCATCAATGATCAGTTTAGAATGATCAATTTACCTGGTCAATCAACTTGACATGTCTGCACTAAATTGTCCATAACTTTTGATTTAGCGCTCATAATAACACGAATCCAATGCCCACTTTAAGCGAGCTATGTTTTCTATATTGTGACAAAATTTGAGACAAACATAGATACGACAAAGCATCCAAGTAATCCAATCTATTCCGAACTACGTGATATCATGCATTATGCTTCATTTATAAGCGTTTACTTAATGAGCACCAATGATCAGTTTCGAATGATCACTTCAACTAGGCGATCAACTTGACATGTCCACACTAAATCGTACATAACTTTTGATTTAAAGCTCAGAATATCACGAATCCAACGCCCCACGTTAACCTAGCTCAATTTTCTATATTGTGACATAATATAAAATCGAAATAGATACGAAAAAGCGTTCAAGTAATTCAAGCTAGCCAAAACTACGTGATGCCATGCATTTTGCTTCATTTATAAGCCTTTACTCAATGAGCACCAATGATCAGTTTAGAATGATCACTTTAACAGGCCGATCAACTTCATATGTCTGCACTAAATCATTTGTAACTTTTGATTTAGTGCTCAGAATGACACTAACCAATGCCCACGTTAAGCTAGCTCAATCTTTTATGGTTTGACAAAATTTGACATAGAACTAGATACGAAAAAGTGCACAAGTAATTCAATCTATCCCAAACTACATGATGTCATACTTTATGCTTCATTTATAAGTGTTTACTTAATGAGCACCAATGATCAGTTTAGAATAATCAATTTAACTGGCCGATCAACTTGACATGTCCACAATAAATTGACCATAACTTTTGATTTAGAGCTCAGAATGACACAAATCCAATGCCCACATTAAGCTAGCTCTATATTGTGACAAAATTTGAAACTGAAATATATATGACAAAGCATCCAAGTATTCCAGTCTATCCCGAAGTTCGTGATGCCATGCATTATGCTTTATTTAAAAGTCTTTACTAATGAGAACCAATGATCAGTTAAGAATGATCATTTTAACTGATCGATCAACTTGACATGTCCGTTGTAAATCGTCCTTAACTTTTTATTTAGACCTTGGAATGACATGAATCCAATGCCCATGTTAAGCTAGCTTAATGTTTTATAATGTGATATAATTGAAGACTAAAATTGCTTCGACAAGTTCTCCAAGTAACCAAATCCATTTAAAACTGCGTGATGTCATGCATTATGCTTCATTTATAAGCCTTTACTCAATGAGCAGCAATGATCAGTTTAGAATGATCAATTTAACAAGCGATCAACATGACATTTCTGAACTAAATTGTCCATAAGTTCTGATTTATAGCTCATAATGACCCAAATCCAGTGCCCACGTTAAGCTAGATCAATTTTCTATATTGTGACAAAATTTGAGACAAAAATAAATACGAAAAAGCTTTCAAGTAATCCAAGGTAGCCAAAATTCCGTGATGTCATGCCTTTTGCTTCATTTATAACCCTTTACTCAATGAGCTGCAATGATCAGTTTAGAATGATCACTTTAACTGGCCGACCAACTTGACATATCCGCACTAAATCGTCCATAACTTATGATTTAGAGCTCAGAATGACACGAAGCCAATGCCCAGGTTAAGCTTGCTCAATTTTCTATATCTTGAAAAATATTACACACAAAATTAGAGACGACAAAGCTTCCAACTAATCCAATCTATTCCAAACTGCGGGATGCCATGCATTATGCTTTATTTATAAGCTTTTAATCAATGTGCACCAATTATCAGTTAAAATGATCATTTTAACTTTCTGATCAACTTGACATTTCCACACTAAATGGTGCGTAACTTTAGATTTAGAGCTGAGAAAGACATGAATCTAATGCCCACGTTAAGTTCGCTCAATTTTTTATATTGTGACAAAAATTGAGACAGAAATTGATACGATCAAGTATCCAAGTAATCCAATCTATCCCTAAATGCGTGAAGCCATGGATGATGTTTCATTTATAAGCCTTTACTCAATGAGCACCAATGATCAGTTCAGAATAATTATTTTAACTATCCAATCAATTTGACATGTATGCACTAAATCATTCGTAAGTTTTGATTTAGAGCTCAGGATGACACGAATCCAATGCCCATGTTAAGCTAACTAAATTTTCTATGTTCTGAAAAACTTTAAAACAAAAATTGGCACAAAAAAACGTCCAAGTAATCCAATATATCCCAAACTGCATGATGGCAATCATTATGCTACATTTATAAGCCTTTAATTAATGTGCTAGAATGATCAGTTTAGTATAATCATATTAACTGGCCAATCAACTTGACATGTCCGCAATAAATCGTATGTAACTTTTGATTTAGACCTTGGAATGGAGCGAATCCAATGCCCATGTTAACTAGCTCAATTTTCTATATTTTGACAAAATTTTAGATAGAAGTAGAGACGTCAGAGCGTCCAAGTAATCCAATCTATAAGGAACTTCGTAATGCCATGCTTTATGCTTCATTTATAAGCATTTGCTTTATCAGCACCAATGATTAGTTTAGAATGATCACTTTAACTGGCCTAGCAACTTTACATGTCTGCACTAATTCGCCCGTAACTTATGATTTAGAGCTAAAAATGACACGAATCCAATGTCCACGTTAAGCTATCTCAATTTTCTATATTTTGACAAAATTATAGACTGAAATAGAGACGACAAAGTGTCTAAATATTCCAATCTATTCCAAAATGCGTGATGCCATGCATTATGCTTCACTTATAAGCTTCTATGCAATGAGCACCAATGATCAGATAGGAAAGATCATTTTAATTGGCCGATCAACTTGACATGTCTACACTAAATCATCTGTAACTTATGATTTAGAGCTCAGACTGACACGAATCCAATGCCCACGTTAAGCTAGCTCAATTTTCTATACTGTGGCAAAATTTAAGACAGAAATAAATACGGCAAAGCGTCCAAGTAATCCAGCCCATCCCGTAATGCGTGATGCCATGCATTATGCTTCATTTATAAGCCTTTACTCTATGGGCACCAATGATCAGTTAAGATTGATCATTTTAACAGGCCAATCAACATGACATTTCCGCACTATATCGTTCGTAACTTTTGATTTAGAGCTCAGAATGACACGAATCCAATGCCCACGTTAAGCTGGCTGAATTTATTGTGAAAAAATTAGCAGTAGAAATAGATACGAGAAAGCGTCCAAGTAATCCAATCTAACCAAAACTGCATGATACCATGATTATGATTAACTTATAAGCCCTTACTCAATGAGCACTAATGATCAGTTTAGAATAGTCATATTAACTGGCCTATCAACATGACATGTCCGCACTAAATTGTATGTAACCTTTGATTTAGACCTCGGAATGACATGAATCCAATGCCCACATTAAGCTAGCTCAATTTTCTATATTTTGACAAAATTTGAGATAGAAATAGAGATGGCATAGAATCCAAGTAATCCAATCTATCACAAATTTCGTGATACCATGCTTTATTCTTCTTTTATATGTGTTTACTTAATCTGTACCAATGATTGGTTTAGAATGATCACTTTAAGTGGCCGATCAACTTGACATGTCAGCACTAAATCGTCCGTAACTTATGATTCACAGCTCTGAATGACACGAATCCAATACCCACGTTAAGCTAGCTCAATTTTCAATATTTTGAAAAAGTTATAGAAAAAATAGAGACGACAAGTCATCCAAGTAATCCAATCTATCCCAAACTGTGTGATGCTATGCATTATGCTTGATTTATAAGCTTTTAATTGATGAGCACCAATTATCAGTTAAGAATGATCATTTTAACTTGCTGATCAACTTGACCTGTCCGCACTAAATCATTTGTAACTTATGATTTGGAGCTCTGAATGACACGAATCCAATGTCCACATTTAGCTAGCTCATTTTTCTATATTGTGATAAAAATTGAGACATAAATAGATATGACAAAGCGTCCACGTAATTCAATCTATCCCAAATTGTGTGATCACTTTAATTGGCCTAGCAACTTTACATGTCCACACTAATTCGTCCGTAACTTATGATTTAGAGCCAAGAATGACACGAATCCAATGCCCACGTTAAACTACCTCAAGTTTCTATATTTTGACAAAATTATATACAGAAATAGAGACGACAAAGTGTCTAAATAATCCGATCTATTCCAAAGTGCGTAATGCCATGCATTATGCTTCTTTTGTAAGCCTTTACCCAATGAGCACCAATGATCAGAATAGAATGAAAACTTTGACTAGCCGATCTACTTGACATGTGTGCACTAAATCATCCGTAACTTATGCTTTATAGCTGAGACTTACACGAATCCAATTCCCACGTTAAGCTAGCTAAATTTTCTATATTGTGACAAATTTCAGACAGAAATAAATACGACAAAGCGTCCATGTAATCCAATTTGTCCCATACTGCGTGATGCCATGCATTATGCTTCATTTATAACCCTTTACTCTATGGGCACCAATGATCAGTTAAGATAGATCATTTTAACTGGCCGATAACCTTGACATGTCCGCACTAAATCGTTCGTAATTTTTGATTTACAGCTCATAATGACACAAATCCAATGCCCACGTTAAGCTTGCTCAGTTTTCTATATTGTGACAAAATTTGAAATGGAAATATATACAAAAAAGTATCCAAGTAATCCAATCTATCAAAAACTGCGTGATGCCATGGTTATGCTTAACCTATAAGCCCTTACTCAATGATCACTAATGATCAGTTTAGAATAGTCATATTAAGTTGCCTACCAACCTGACATGTCCGCACAAAATCATCCATAACTTTTGATTTAGAGCTCTGAATGACAAGAATCCAATTCCCACGTTAATCTAGCCCAATTTTTAATATTGTGACAAAATTTGAAACCAAAATAGATACGAAAAAATGTCCAAGTTGTCATGCATTGTACTTCATTTGTAAGCCTTTACTCAATGAGCACCAATGATCAGATTAGAATGATCACTTTAACTGGCCGATCAACTTGATATGTCTGCATTAAATCGTCCTTAACTCTTTACTTAGTGCTAAGAATTACACGAATCCAATGCTCACGTTAAGCTAGCTTAGTTTTCTATATTTTTATAAAATTATAGACAGAAATAGAGACGACAAAGCGTCCAAGTAATCCAATCTATCCCAAACAGTATGATGCCAGGCATTATGTTTCATCTATAAGCATTTACTCAATAAGCACCAATGATCAATTAAGACTGATCATTTTAACTAGCCGATCAACTTGACATATTCACACTAAATCATCCTTAACTTTTTATTTAGAACTCAGAATGACACAAATCCAATGGCCACATTAAGCTAGCTCAATTTTCTATATTGTGACAAAATTTGAGACAGAAATATGTATGACAAAGAGTACAAGTAATCCAATCAATCCTGAAATGCATGATTCTATGCATTATGCTTCATTTATAATTCTTTACTCAGTGAGCACCATTGATTGGTTTAGAATGTTCATTTGAACATGCGGATCAACTTGACATGTCTGCACTAAATCGTCCATAACTTTTGATTTATACATCATAATGACTCGAATCCAATGCCCATGTTAATCTAGCTCAATATTCTATATTTTGACAAAATTTGATACAGAAAAAGATATTACAAAGCGTCCAAGTAATCCAATTTATCCCAAACGTCGTGATGCCATGCATTTCCTTCAGTTATAAGCCTTTACTCAGTGAGCACCATTGACCAGTTAAGAATGATCATTTTTGATCAACCTAACATATTCGCACTAAATTGTCCATAACTTTTGATTTAGAGGTCATAATGACACGAATCCAATGTCCATGTTAAACTAGCTCAATTTTCAATATTTGGACAAAATTTGAGACAGAATTAGAGACAACAAAGTGTCCAAGTAATCCAATCTATCCAAACTGCTTGATGTCATGCATTATGCTTTATTTATTAGACGTTACTTAATGAGCACCAATGATCAGTTTACAATGTTCACTTTAACCGGCCACTCAACTTGACATATCCGCACTAAATCGTCCGTGAGTTTTGATTTAGAGATCAGAATGACACGAATCCAATGCCCACGTAAATCTAGTTTAATTTTCTATATTGTGACAAAATTATAGACATAAATAGATACGACAAAGCGTCCAAGTAATCCAATCTATTCCAGACTGTGTGATACCATGAATTATGCTTCATTTATAAGCATTTACTTAATGAGCACCAATGATCAGTATCATTTTTGGTGGCCGATTAACTTGACATGTCCGCACTAAATCGTTTGTAACTTTTGATTTATATCTTAGAATTGATACGAATCAAATGCTCACGCTTAGCTAGCTCAATTTTCTATATTGTGACAAAATTTGAAACAAACATAGAGACGACAAAGCGTCCAAGTAATCCAATCTATCCCCACGTTAAGCTAGCTAAATTTTCTATATTTTAACAAAATTTGAGATAGAAATAGAGATGACAAAGCATCCAAGTAATCCAATCTATCCCAAACTTCCTGATGCCATGCTTTATGCTTCTTTTATAAGCCTTTACTCTATGGGCACCAGTGATTAGTTTATAATGACCATTTTAACTGGCCGATCAGCTTAACATGTCCCCAGTAAATCTTCCGTAACTTTTGATTTATAGCTCAGATTGACACGAATCCAATGTCCACGATAAGCTACCTCAATTTGTGATAAATTTAATTTGCAATAAATTTTAAGACTAAAATACTTCAACAAGTCCTCCAAGAAATAAAATCTTTCTAAAACTACGTGATATCATGTATTATGTTTCACTTATGAGCCTTTACTCAACGAGCACCAATGATCAGTTTAAAATGACCACTTTAACAAGCAGATCAACTTGATATATACGCACAAAATCGTCCATAACATTTGATTTAGAGATCAAAAGCTTGAATCCAATGCCCACGTTAAGCTACCTCAATTTTCTATATTGGGACAAAATGTGAGACATAAATAGATACGACAAAGCATCCATGTAACCCAATCTATCCCGAACTGCTTGATGCCATGCATTATGCTTAATCTATAAGCCTTTACTCAATGAGCACCAATAAGCAGTTTAGAATGATAACTTTAACTCGCCGATCAACTAGATATGTCTGCATTAAATCGTTTGTAACTTATGATTTAGAGTTCAAACTGACACGAATCCAATACCCACGTTAAGCTAGCCAAAACTGAGTGATGCCATGCACCATGCTTCATTTATAAGCCTTTACTCAATGAGCACCAATGATCAGTTTAGAATGATCACTTTAACTAAGCGATCAACTTGACATGTCCGCACTAAATCGTCCGTAACTTTTGAATTAGAGCTCAGAATAACCCGAATCCAATGCCCATGTTAAGTCAGCTCAATTTTCTATATCGGGACAAAATTTGAGACCAAAATAGATACGAAAAACCATTGAAGTAATCCAATTTACCCTAAACTACGTGATCCCATGCATTATGCTTCATTTATAAGCCTTTACTCAATGAGCACCAATGATCAGTTTAAATAATCACTTTAACTGCTCGATCAACTTGAAATATCCACACTAAATCATGTGTAAATTTTGATTTAGATCTCAAAATGACACGAATCCAGTGCCCACGTTAAGGTAGCTAAATGTTCTATATTGTGAGAAAATTTGAGATAGAAACAGATACGAAAATGCGTTCAGGTAATCCAATCTGGCCAAAACCGCGTGATGCCATGCATTATGCTTCATTAATAAGTCCTTACTCAGTAAGAACCAATGATCAGTTAAGAATGATCACTTTAACTGGCCGATCAACTTGGCATGTCCGCACTAAATCGTCTGTAACTTATGATTGATAGCTCATAATGACACGAATCCAATGACCACTTTAAGCTAGCTCAATTTTCTATAATGTGACAAAATTTATGACATAAATAGATACGGCAAAACATCCATGTAATCCAATCTATCGCGAATTGCATGATGCGATGCATTATGCTTTATTTATAAGCCTTTACTCAATGAGCACCAATGTTTACTTTAAGATGATCACTTTAACTGGCAGATCAGCTTGACATGTATGCACTAAATCGTCTATAACTTATGATTTGTAGCTCATAATGACACGAATACAATGCCCACTTCAAGCTAGCTCAATTTTCTATAATGTGACAAAATCTGTGAAATAAATATTTACGGCAAAGCGTCCATGTAATCCAATCTATTGCGAATTGCGTGATGCCATGCATTATGCTTTATTTATAAGCCTTTACTCAATGAGCACCAATGATTACTTTAAAATGATCACTTTAAAATGATCACTTTAACTGGCCGATCAGCTTGACATGTACGCACTAAATCGTCCGTAACTTTTGATTTAGACCTCAGATTGACACGAATCCAATGCCCTCGTGAAACTAGCTCAAATTTTCTATATTGTGTAAAAAGTTGATACAGAAACAGGTATGAAAATGCGTTCAAGTAATCCAATCTATCCCAAACTGCATGACGCCATGCATTGTGCTCCATTTTTAATCCTTTACTCTATGAGGACCAATGATCAGTTTAGAATGATCACTTTAATTGGCCGATCAACTAGACATGTTTGCACTAAATCGTTCGTAACTTTTGATTTAGAGCTCAGAATATGAGGAATCCAATTCCCATGTTATGGTAGCTAAATTTTCTATATTGAGACAAAATTTGAGACATACATAGATGTGGAAAACCGTTCAAGTAATCCAATCTAACCAAAAATGGGTGATGCCATGCATTATACCTCATTTATAAGCGTTTACTCTATGAGCAGCAATGATCAGTTAAGAATTATCATTTTAACATGCCGATCAGCTTGACATGTCCGCACTAAATTGTCCGTAACTTATGATTTGGAGCTCAAACTAACACGAATCCAATGCCCACGTTAAGCTAGCTCAATTTTCTATATTGTTACAAAATTTGAGATATAAATAGATACGGCAAAGCGTCAATGTAATCCAATCTCTCGCGAACTACGTGATGCCATGCATTATGCTTTATTTATAAGCCTTTACTCAATGAGCACCAATGATTAGTTTAGAATGATCACTTTAACTGGCCGATCAACTTGACATGTACGCATTAAATCGTCTGTAACTTATGATTTATAGCTCATAATGACACGAATCCAATGCCCACTTTCAGCTAGCTCAATTTTATATAATGTGACAAAATTTGTGACATAAATAGATACGGCAAAGCGTCCATGTAATCCAATCTATCGCGAATTGTGTGATGCCATGCATTATGCTTTATTTATAAGCCTTTACTCAATGAGCACCAATGTTTACTTTAAAATGATCACTTTAACTGGCCGATCAGCTTGACATGTATGCACTAAGTCGTCTGTAACTTATGATTTATAGCTCATAATGACACGAATCCAATGCCCACTTTAAGCTAGCTCAATTTTCTATAATGTGACAAAATTTGTGACATAAATATTTACGGCAAAGCGTCCATGTAATCCAATCTATTGCGAATTGCGTGATGTCATGCATTATGCTTTATTTATAAGCCTTTACTCAATGAGCACCAATGATTACTTTAAAATGATCACTTTAACTGGCCGATCAGCTTGACATGTACGCACTAAATCGTCCGTAACTTTTGATTTATACCTCAGATTGACACGAATCCAATGCCCTCGTGAAACTAGCTCACATTTTCTATATTGTGTAAAAAGTTGAAACAGAAACAGGTACCAAAATGCGTTCAAGTAATCCAATCTATCCCAAACTGCGTGATGCCACGCATTGTGCTCCATTTATAATCTTTTACTCTATGAGCACCAATGATCAGTTTAGAATGATCACTTTAATTGGCCGATCAACTAGACATGTTTGCACTAAATCATTCGTAACTTTTGATTTAGAGCTCAGAATATGAGGAATCCCATTCCCATGTTATGGTAGCTAAATTTTCTATATTGAGACAAAATTTGAGACATAAATAGATGTGGAAAACCGTTCAAGTAATCCAATCTAACCAAAAATGGGTGATGCCATGCATTATACATCATTTATAAGCGTTTACTCTATGAGCAGCAATGATCAGTTAAGAATTATCATTTTAACATGCCGATCAACTTGACATGTCCGCACTAAATCATCCGTAACTTATGATTTAGAGCTCAAACTAACACGAATCCAATGCCCACGTTAAGCTAGCTCAATTTTCTATATTGTTACAAAATTTGAGATATAAATAGATACGGCAAAGCGTCCATGTAATCTAATCTATAGCGAACTACGTGATGCCATGCATTATGCTTTATTTATAAGCCTTTACTCAATGAGCACCAATGATTAGTTTAGAATGATCACTTTAACTGGCCGATCAACTTGACATGTACGCACTAAATCTTTCTTAACTTTTGATTTAGAGCTCAGATTGACACGAATCCAATGCCCGCCTGAAAAAACTCAGGTTTTCAATATTGTGACAAAATTTGAGATAGAAACCGATACGAAAATGCGTTCAAGTAATCCAATGTAGCCAAAACTGCGTGATGCCATGCATTATGCTTCATTTATAAGACTTTACTCAATGAGCACCAATGATTAGTTTAGAATGATCAATTTAACTGGCTGATCAACTTGAAATGTCCGCACAAAATCTTTCATAACTTTTGATTTCGAGATCAGAATGACACGAACCAATTCCCACGTTAGGCTAACTCAATCTTTCATACAGTGACAAAATTTTCGACCGAATTAGATACGGCAAAGTGTCCAAGTTATCCTATCGATACCAAACTGCGTGATGCCATGCTTTATGTTTCATTTATAAGCATTTACTTAACGAGCTCCAATGATCACTATATAATGATCACTATAACTACGCGATCAATTTGACATGTCCGCACTAAATCATCCGTAACTTTTGATTTACATATCAGAATAACAGGAATCCAATGCCCATTTTAAGCTAACAAAATTTTCTATATTGTGACAAAATTTGAGACATAAATAGATACAAAAAACCGTTCAAGTAATCCAATCTAGCCAACACTGCGTGATGCCATGCATTATGCTTCATTTATAAGCGTTGGCTTTATCAGCACCAATGATCAGTTAAGAATGATCATTTTAACATGCCGATCAACATGACATGTCCGCACTAAATCGTCCGTAAATTATGATTTAGTGCTCAGACTGACATGAATCCAATGCCCACGTTAACCTAGATCAATTTTGTATATTATGACAAAATGTTAGACATAAATAGATACGAGAAAGGGTCCAACCAATCCAATCTATCCAAAACTGCGTGATGCCATGCATTATGTTTCATTTATAAGCCTTTACTCAATAAGCACCAATAATCAGTTAAGAATGATAACTTTAACTTGCCGATCAATTTAACATATCCGCATTAAATTTTCTGTAACTTATCATTTAGAGCTCAAATTGACACGAATCCAATGCCCACGTTAAGCTTGCTCAATTTTCTATATTGTGACAAAATTTAAGACAAAAATAGATACGATAACGCGTTAAAGTAATCTAATGTAACCAAAATTGTGTGATGCCATGCATTATGCTTCATTTATAAGCCTTTACTCAATGAGCACCAATGTTTGTTTAGAATGATCATTTTAACTAAGCGATGAACTTGACATGTCCGCACTAAATCGTCCGTGACTTTTGATTTAGAGCTCAGAATAACACGAATCCAATGCCATAGTAAGCTAGCTCAATTTTCAATATTGTGACAAAATTTGAGAAAGAAATAGATACGAAAAACCATTGAAGTAATCCAGTCTAGCCAAAACTGCGTGATCCCATGCATTATGTTTAATTTATATTCCGTTACTCAATGAGCACCAATGATCAGTTTCGAATGATCACTTTAACTGGCCGATCAATTTGACATATCCGCACTAAATCGTCCATAACTTTTGATTTAGAGCTCATAATGACACGAATCCAATGCTCAAGTTAAAGTAGCTAAATTTTCTATATTGTGACAAAATTTGAGACGGAAACAAATAAGAAAATGCGTTCAAGTAATCCAATGTAGCCAAAACTGCATGATGCCATGCATTATGCTTCATTTAGAAGCCTTTACTCAATGAGGACCAATGATTAGTTTAGAATGATCACTTAAACTGACCGATCAACATGACATGTCCGCACAAAATTTTCCGTAACTTTTGATTTAAAGCTTAGAATGACACGAACCAATGCCCATGTTAGCCTAGGACAATCTTTTATATTGTGATAAAATTTTCGACAGAACTACATACGACAAAGCGTCCAAGTTATCAAAACTGTCCCAAACTACGTGATGCCATGATTTATGCTTTATTTATAAGCGTGTACGTAATGAGCACCAATGATCACTTTGGAATGATCACTTTAACTAGGTGATCAACTTGACATGTCCTCACTAAATAGTCTGTAACTTTTGATTTAGATCTCAGAATTACAAGAATTCAATGCCAATATAAAGCTAGCTCAACTTTCTATATTGTGACAAAATTTAAGACATAAAAAGATACAGAAAACCGTTCAAGTAATCCAATCTAGCCAAAACTGTGTGATGTCATGCATTATGCTTCATTTATAAGTGTTTACTTTATCAGCACCAATGATCAGTTAAGAATGATCATTTTAACATGCCGATCAACTTGACAGGTCCGCACTAAATCATCCATAACTTATGATTTAGAGCTCATACTTACACTAATCCAATGCCCACGTTAAGCTATCTCAATTTTCTATATTGTGACAAAATTTGAGACATAAATAGATAGGACAAAGTGTCCAAGTAATCCAATCTATCCCGAACCTTGATGCCATGCATTATATTTCATTTATAAGCCTTTACTCAATGAGCACCAATAATCAGTTAAGAATGATCTTTTTAACTGGCCGATCAACTTAAAGTATCCGAACTAAATCGTCTATAACTGATGATCTAGAGTTTGAATGACAAAAATCCAATGCTCACGTTAATCTTGCTCCATTTTCTATATTGTGACACAATTTGATACAGAAATAGATACGAAAAAGCATCCAATTATTCTAATCTATCACGAATTGGGTGATGCCATGCATTATGCTTCATTTATAAGCCATTACTCTATGAGCACCAATGATCAGTTAAGAATGATCATTTTAACTTGCTGATAAACTTGATATGTATGCAATAACTCGTCCATAACTTTTTTAGAGATCTGAATGACACGAATCCAATGCCGACGATAAAGTGGCTCAATTTTTTTTTTATATTTTGATAAATTTTAAGACAAAAATTGGTTCAAAAAGTCCTCCAAGTAATCCAATTTATCCCGAACTGCGTGATGTCATGCATTATGCTTCATTTATAAGCCTTTACTCCTTGAGCCCCAATGATCATTTTAACTTGCCGATTAACTTGACATTTCCACACTAAATCGTCTATAACTTTGATTTTTAGGTCAGAATAACACGAATCCAATGCCCCATTAAGCTAGCTCAATTTTTTATATTTTGACAAAATTATAGACCTAAATAGAGACGAAAAAGCATCCAAGTAATCCAATCTACCCCAAAACTTCATGATGTCATGCGCTATGCTTCATTTATAAGCGTTTACTCAATGAGCACCAATGAGTAGTAAAAAACGATCATTTTAACTTGTTGATCAACTTGGCATGTCCGCACCAAATCATCCGTAACTTTTGATTTGGAGCTCAGAATAACACGAATCCAATGCCCACATTAAGCTAGCTCAATTTTTTATACTTTGTCAAAATAATAGACAAAAATAGAGACGATAAAGCATCCAAGTAATCCAATCTATCCCAAACTGCGTGATTCCAAGCATTATGCTTCATTTATAATCCTTTACTCAATGAGCACCAATGGTCTATTTAGAATAATCAAATCTATCCAAAAATACGTGATGTCATGCATTATGTGTAATTTATAAGCCTTTAGTCAATGAGCTCGAATGATCAGTTTAGAATGATCATTTTAATTGGCCAATCAACTTGACATGTTTGCACTAAATCATCCATAGCTTTTGATTTATAGCTCAAAATGACATGAATCCAGTGCCCACATTAAGCTAGCTTTATTTTCTATATTTTCACAAAATTTGAGATAGAAATAGATACAAAAAACGTCCAAGTAATCCAATCTATCACAAATTGTGTGATGCCATGCATTATCCTTCATTTATAAATCTTTACTCAGTGAGCACCAATGATCAATTTAACTGGCTGATCAACTTGACATTTCCGCACTAAATCATCTGTAACTTATGATTTAGAGCTCAGACTGACAAGAATCCAATGCCCACGTTAAGCTAGCTCAATTTGTTATATTGTGACATATTTTGAGACAGAAATAGATACGACAAAGCATCCAAGTTTTCCAATCTACCCCGAACTGAGTGATGCCATGCATTATGTTTCCTTTATAAGACTTTATTCAGTGAACACCAATGATAAGTTAAGAACGATCATTTTAACTATCCGAACAAATTGACATGTTTATAACTTTTGATTTGGAGCTCAGAATGACACCAATCAAATTCCCACGTTAAGCAGCCTCAATTTTCCACATTGTGATAGAATTTGAGACAAAAATAGATATGAAAAGAGTCCAAGTAATCCAATCTAGCCAAAACTGTGTGATGCCATGCATTATGCTTCATTTATAAGCCTTTACTCAATGAGCACTACTGATCACTGTAGAATAATCATTTTAACTTGCTGATCAACTAGACATGTTCGCACTATATCGTACGTAACTTTTGATTTAGACTTCGGAATGACAAGAATCCAATTCCCACATTAAGCTAGCACAATTTTCTATATTTTAAAAAAAAATTGAGATAGAAATAGAGATGACAAAACATACAAGTAATCCAATCTATCCCAAACTTCATGATGCCATGCTTTATGCTTCTTTTATAAGCGTTTACTTAATTTGCGCCAATGATCAGTTTAGAATGATCACTTTAACTGGCCAATCAACTTGACATGTCTGCACTAAATCGTTCGTAACTTATGATTTGGAGCTCAGAATGACACAAATCCAATGCCTACGTTAAGCTAGCTCAATATTCTATATTTGAAAAATTATAGACAAAAATTGAGACGACAAAGCGTTCAACTAATCCAATCTATCCCAAAATGCGTGATGCCATGCATTATACTTCATTTATAAGCTTTTAATCAGTGAGCACCAATTATCAGTTAAGAATGATCATTTTAACTTTCCGATCAACTTGACATTTCCGCACTAAATGGTACGTAAATTTTGATTTAGAGCTCATAAAGACACGAATCCAATGCCCACGTTAAACTAGATCAATTTTTTATATTCTAAAAAAATTTGAGACATAAATAGATACGATAAACTCTACAAGTAATACAATTAAAAATGAGACATTAATAGATACGACAAACTCTTCAAGTAATCCAACCTATCCCGAACTGCGTGATGCCATGCATTATGTTTCATTTATAAGCCTTTACTCAATGAACACCAATGATCAGTTCAGAATAATCATTTTAACTAGCTGATCAACTTGACATGTCTACACCAAATCGTCTGTAACTTTTGATTTAGATCTCTGAATGACATGAAGTCCAATGCCCATGATAAACTAACTCAATTTTCTATATTGTGATAAAATTTAAGAGTAAATGAGATACGGAAAAGCATCTAAGTAATCCAATCTATCCCGAACTGCGTGATGGCATTCATTATGCTTCATTTATAAGCCTTTACTTAATGAGCACCAATGATCAGTTTAGCATGATCACTTTAACTGGTCAATCAACTTGATATGTCCGCACTAAATCGCTCATAACGTTTGATTTATAGCTCAAAATGACACGTATCCAATTCCAACATTAAGCTATCACTATTTTCTATATTGTAACAAATTTTGAAACAGAAATAGATACGAAAAACCGTCCAAGTAATTCAATATCTGTGAAACTGTTTCATTCCATTCATTATGCTTCATTTATAAGACTCTACTCAAAGAGAACCAATGATTGTTTTAGAATAATCATATTAACTGGCCTATCAACTTGATATGTCCATAATAAATCGTATGTAACTTTTGATTTAGACCTCAGAATGACACGAATCCAATGCCCATGTTAAGCTAGCTCAATTTTCTATATTTTGACAAAATTTGAGAAAGAAGTAGAGACGACAGAGCATCCAAGTAATGTAATCTATCCCAAACTTCGTAATGCCATGCATTATGCTTCATTTATAAGCGTTTACTTTATCAACACCAATGGTAAGTTTAGAATGATCACTTTAACAGGCCATGAAACTTTACATGTCTGCACTGAATCGTCTGTAACTTATGATTTAGAGCTAAGAATGATACGAATTCAATGCCCATGTGAAGCTAGCTCAATTTTCTATATTTGAGATAGAAGTAGGCGATAGAGCGTCCAAGTAATCCAATCTATCCGGAACTTCATAATGCCATGCTTTATGCTTCAGTTATAAGCATTTTCTTTATCAGCACCAATGATCAGTTTAGAATGATCACTTTAACTGGCCTAGCAACTTTACATGTCCGCACAAATTCGCCTGTAACTTATCATTTGGAGCAAAAAATGATACGAATCCAATGCCCACGTTAAGCTACCTCAATTTTCTATATTTTGACAAAATTTTAGATTGAAATAGAGATGAAATTGTGTCTAAATAATCCAATCTATTCCAAAGTGTGTGATGCTATGCATTATGCTTCACTTATAAGCTTTTAAGCAATGAGCATCAATGATCAGTTAAGAAAGATCATTTTAATTGGCCGATCAACTTGACATGTCTGCACTAAATCATCTGTAACTTATGATTTAGAGCTCATACTTACATGAATCCAATTGCCCATGTTAAGCTAGCTTAATTTTATATACTGTGACAAAAGTTTCGATAGAAATAAATACGACAAACCATCCAAGTAATCTAGTCTATGTTGTATTGCGTGATGCCATGCATTATACTTCATTTATAAGCCTTTACTCTATGGGCACCAATGATCAGTTAAGATTGATCATTTGAACAGGCCGATCAACTTGACATGTCTGTAGTAAATCATTCGTAACTTTTGATTTAGAGCTCAGAATGACACGAATCCAATGCCCACGTTAAGCTGGCTCAATTTTCTATATTGTGAAAAAATTTGAGACAGAAATAGATACGAAAAAGCATCCAAGTAATCCAATCTAACCAAATTTGCGTGATACTATGATTATGATTAACTTATAAGCCGTTACTCAATGAGCACTAATGATCAGTTTAGAATAGTCATATTAACTAGCCTATCAACATGAGATGTCCGCACTAAATTGTATGTAACTTTTGATTTAGACCTCGGAATGACATGAATTCAATGCCCACGTTAAGCTAGCTCAATTTTCTATATATTGACAAAATTTGATATAGAAATACAGACGACATAGCATCCAAGTAATCAAATCTATCCCAAATTTCGTTATACCATGCTTTATTCTTCTTTTATAAGTGTTTATTTAATCTGTACCAATGATCAGTTTACAATGATCACTTTAACTGGCCGATCAACTTTACATGTCCGCACTAAATCATCCGTAACATATGATTCAGAGCTTAGAATGACATGAATCCAATACCAACGTTAAGCTAGCTCAATTTCCTATACTTTGAAAATATTATAGACAAAAATAGAGATGACAAGTCCTCCAAGTAATCCAATCTATCCCAAACTGTGTGATGATATGCATTATGCTTCATTTATAAGTTTTTAATCAATGAGCACCAATTATAATTTAAGAATATTTTAACTTGCTGATCAACTTGACATGTCCGCACTAAATCATCTGTAACTTATGATTTGGAGCTCTGAATGACACGAATCCAATGTCCACGTTTAGCTAGCTCAATTTTCTATATTGTGATAAAAATTGAGATAGAAATAGATACGACAAAACGTTCAAGTAATTCAATCTATCCCGAACTGTGTGATGCCATACATTATGTTTCATTTATAAGCGCTTACTCAATAAGCATCAATGCACAGTTTAGAATGATAATTTCAACTTGATGATCAAATTTACATGTCTGCACCAAATCATCCGTAACTTTTGATTTAGAGCTCAGAATGACACGAATCCAATGCCCACTTTAAGCTAGCTCAATTTCTATATTGTGAAAAAATTTAAGATAGAATTAAATACGAAAAATCGTCCATGTAATCCAATCTATCCCGAACTGCGAGATGCCATGCATTATGCTTCATTTATATGCCGTTACTCAATGAGCACCAATGATCAGTTTAGAATGATCACGTTAACTGGCCGATCAACTTAACATTTCTGCACTAAATCATTTGTAACTTTTGATTTAGAGCTCATAATGATACGAATCCAATGCCCATGTGAAGCTAGCTCAATTCTTTTATATTGTGATAAATTTTAAGACTAAAATTGCTTAAAGAAGTCCTCCAAGAAATCAAATCTTCCCAAAACTATGTGATGTCATGCATTATGCTTCATTTATAAGGCTTTAATAAATGACAATCAATGATCAGTTTAGAATAATCAATTTACCTGGTCGATCAACTGGACATGTATGCACTAAATTGTCAATAACTTTTGATTTAGTGCTCATAAAAATACGAATCCAATGCCCACGTTAAGCGAGCTATGTTTTCTATATTCTGACAAAATTTGAGACAAACATAGATACGACAAAGCATCCAAGTAGTCCAATCTATTCCGAACTACATGATATCATGCATTATGCTTCATTTATAAGCGTTTACTTAATGAGCACCAATGATCAGTTTGGAATGATCACTTCAACTAGGCGATCAACTTGGCATGTCCACATTAAATCGTCCATAACTTTTGATTTAAAGCTCAGAATATCACGAATCCAATGCCCATGTTAACCTAGCTCAATTTTCTATATTGTGACAAAATTTAAAATCGAAATAGATACGAAAAAGCATTCAAGTAATTCAAGCTAGCCAAAACTACGTGATGCCATGCATTTTGCTTCATTTATAAACCTTTACTCAATGAGCACCAATGATCAGTTTAGAATGATCACTTTAACAGGCCGATCAACTTCATATGTCCGCACTAAATCATCTGTAACTTTTGATTTAGTGCTCAAAATGACACTAACCAATGCCCACGTTAAGCTAGCTCAATCTTTTATGGTTTGACAAAATTTGAAACAGAACTAGATACGACAAAGTGCCCAAGTAATTCAATCTATCCCAAACTACATGATGTCATGCTTTATGCTTCATTTATAAGTGTTTACTTAATGAGCACCAACGATCAGTTTAGAATGATCACTTTAACTAACCGATCAACTTGACATATCTGCACTAAATTGACCGTAACTTTGGATTTATAGCTCAGAATGACACGAATCCAATGCCCACATTAAGCTAGCTCTATATTGTGACAAAATTTGAAACTGAAATAGATACGACAAAGCATCCAAGTAATCCAATCTATCCCGAAGTGCGTGATGCCATGCTTTATTTATAAGCCTTTACTCGATGAGCACCAATGATCAGTTAAGAATGATAATTTTAACTGATTGATCAACTTGACATCTCCGTTGTAAATCATCCATAACTTTTTATTTAGACCTCGGAATGACACGAATCCAATGCCCATGTTAAGCTAGCTCAATGTTTTATATTGTGATAAAATTGAAGACTAAACTTGCTTCGACAAGTCCTTCAAGTAATCAAATCTATTTAAAACTGCGTGATGTCATGCATTATGCTTCATTTATAGGCCTTTACTCAATGAGCAGCAATGATTAGTTTAGAATGATCAATTTAACATGCGATCAACTTGACATTTCTGCACTAAATCGTCCATAACTTCTGATTTATAGCTCATAATGACCCAAATCCAATGCTCACGTTAAGCTAGATCAATTTTCTATATTGTGACAAAATTTGAGACAAAAATAGATACGAAAACGCTTTCAAGTAATCCAAGGTAGCCAAAATTTCGTGATGTCATGCCTTTTGCTTCATTTATAACCCTTTACTCAATGAGCTGCAATGATCAGTTCAGAATGATCACTTCAACTGGCTGACCAACTTGACATATCCGCACTAAATCGTCCATTACTTATGATTTAGAGCTCAGAATGACACGAATCCAATGCCCACGTTAAGCTTGTTCAATTTTCTATATCTTCAAAAATATTATACACAGAATTAGAGACGACAAAGCTTCCAACTAATCCAATCTATCCCAAACTGCGGGATGCCATGCATTATGTTTTATTTATCAGCTTTTAATCAATGAGCACCAGTTATCAGCTAAAATGATCATTTTAACTTTCAGATCATCTTGACATTTCCACACTAAATGGGGCGGATCTTTAGATTTAGAGCCGAGAAAGACATGAATCCAATGCCCACGTTAAGTTAGCTCAATTTTTTATATTGTGACAAAAATTGAGACAGAAATTTATACGACAAAGTATCCAAGTAATCCAATCTATCCCTAAATGCGTGATGCCATGAATCATGTTTCATTTCTAAGCCTTCACTCAACGAGCACCAATGATCAGTTAAGAATAATCATTTTAACTATCCGATCAACTTGACATGTATGCACTAAATTATTCGTAACTTTTGATTTAGAGCTCAGAATGACATGAATCCAATTCCCATGTTAAGCTAACTCAATTTTCTATATTCTGAACAACTTTAAAACAAAAATTGGCACGAAAAAGAGTCCAAGTAATCCAATATATCCCAAACTGCATGATGGCATTCATTATGCTACATTTATAAGCCTTTAATTAATGAGCTAGAATGATCAGCTTAGAATAATCATATTAACTGCCCAATCAACTTGACATGTCCGCAATAAATCGTATGTAACTATTGATTTAGACCTTGGAATGGCACGAATCCAATGTCCATGTTAACTAGCTCTTTGACCAAATTTGAGATAGAAGTAGAGAAGACAGAGCTTCCAAGTAATCCAATCTATCCAGAACTTCGTAATGCCATGCTTTATGCTTCATTTATAAGCATTTACTTTATCAGCACCAATAATCAGTTAAGAATGATCACTTTAACTGGCCTAGCAACTTTACATGTCCGCACTAATTCGCCCGTTACTTATGATTTAGAGCTAAGAATGACACGAATCCAATGCCCATGTTAAGCTATCTCAATTTTCTATATTTTGACAAAATTATAGACTGAAATAGAGTCGAGAAAGTGTCTAAATATTCCAATCTATTACAAAATGCGTGATGTCATGCATTATGCTTCACTTATAAGCTTTTAAGCAATGAGCACCAATGATCAGTTAAGAAAGATCATTTTAATTGGCCGAGCAACTTGACATGTCTGCACTAAATCATCCTTAACTTATGATTTAGAGCTCAGACTGACACGAATCCAATGCCCACGTTAAGCTAGCTCAATTTTCTATATTGTGGCAAAATTTAAGAAAGAAATAAATACGACAAAGCGTCGAAGTAATCCAGCCTATCCCGTACTACCTGATGCCATGCATTATGCTTCATTTATAAGCCTTTACTCTATGGGCACCAATGATCAGTTAAGATTGATCATTTTAACAGGCCGATCAACATGACATTTCCGCACTAAATCGTTCGTAACTTTTGATTTAGACTTCAGAAGAATCCAATGCCCATGTTAAGCTGGCTCAATTTATTGTGAAAAAATTTGCGACACAAATAGATACGAAAAAGCGTCCAAGTAATCCAATCTAACCAAAATTGCGTGATACCATCATTATTATTAACTTATAAGCCCTTACTCAATGAACACTAATGATCAGATTAGAATAGTCATATTAACTGGCCTATCAACATGACATGTCCGCACTAAATTGTATGTAACCTTTGATTTAGACCTCGGAATGACATGAATCCAATGCCCACGTTAAGCTAGCTCAATTTTCTATATTTTGAATAAATTTGAGATAGAAATAGAGATGAAATAGCATCCAAGTAATCCAATCTATCCCAAATTTCGTGATACCATGCTTTATTCTTCTTTTATATGTTTTTACTTACTATGTACCAATGATCAGTTTAGAATGATCACTTTAACTGGCCAATCAACTTGACATGTCCACACTAAATCGTCCGTAACTTATGATTCACAGCTCAGAATGACACGAATCCAATACCCACGTTAAGCTAGCTCAATTTTTAATATTTTGAAAAAATTATAGAAAAAATAGAGACGACAATCGTCCAAGTAATCCAATCTATCCCAAAATATGTGATGCTATACATTATGCTTCATTTATAAGCTATTAATCAATGAGCACCAATTATCAGTTAAGAATGATCATTTAAACTTGCAGATCAACTTGACATGTCCACACTAAATCATTTGTAACTTATGATTTGGAGCTGTGAATGACACGAATCCAATGTCCACATTTAGCTAGCTCAATTTTCTATATTGTGATAAAAATTGAGACATAAATAGATATGACAAAGCGTCCAAGTAATTCAATCTATCCCAAACTCTGTGATCACTTTAATTGGCCTAGCAACTTTACATGTCCACACTAATTCTTCCGTAGCTTATGGTTTAGAGACAAGAATGACACAAATCCAATGCCCACGTTAAACTACCTCAAGTTTCTATATTTTGACAAAAGTATATACAGAAATAGAGACGACGAAGTGTCTAAATAATCCGAACTTTTCCAAAGTGCGTGATGCCATGCATTATGCTTCTTTTGTAAGCCTTTACTCAATGAGCACCAATGATCAGATTAGAATGAAAACTTTAACTGGCCGATCATCTTGACATGCCTGCACAAAATCATCCATAACTTATAATTTACAACTGAGACTTACACGAATCCAATGTCGACGTTAAACTATAGCTGAGACTTATACAAATCCAATGCCCACGAAAAACTAGCCAAAACTGTGTGATGCCAAGCACCATGCTTCATTTATAAGCCTATAGTCAATGAGCACCAATGATCAGTTTAGAATGATCATTTTAACTAAGCGATCGTCCGTAACTTTTGAATTAGAGCTCAGAATAACCCGAATCCAATGCCCACGTTAAGTTAGCTCAATTTTCTATAGCGGGACAAAATTTGAGATTGAAACAGATACAAAAATGCGTTCAAGTAATCCAATGTAGCCAAAACTACGTGATGCCATGCATTATGCTTCATTTATAAGACTTTACTCAATGAGCACCAATGATTAGTTTAGAATGATCAATTTAACTGACCGATCAACTTGAAATGTCCGCACAAAATCTTCCATAACTTTTGATTTCGAGCTCAGAATGACACGAACCAATTCTCACGTTAGGCTAACTCAATCTTTCATAATGTGACAAAATTTTCGACCGAATTAGATACGACAATGTGTCCAAGTTATCCAATCGATACCAAACTGCGTGATGCCATGCTTTATGTTTCATTTATAAGCGTTTACTTAATGAGCTCCAATGATCACTATAAAATGATCACTACAACTATGCGATCAATTTGACATGTCCACACTAAATCATCCGTAACTTTTGATTTACATATCAGAATAACAGGAATCCAACGCCCATTTTAAGCTAGCTAAATTTTCTACATTGTGACAAAATTTGAGACATAAATAGATACAAAAAACCGTTCAAGTAATCCAATCTAGGCAACACTACGTGATGACATGCATTATGCTTCATTTATAAGCGTTGACTTTATCAGCACCAATGATCAGTTAAGAATGATCATTTTAACATGCCGATCAACATGACATGTCCGCACTAAATCGTCCGTAAATTATGATTTAGTGCTCAGACTGACACGAATCGAATGCCCACATTAACCTATCTCAATTTTGTATATTGTGACAAAATTTTAGACATAAATAGATAAAACAAAGGGTCCAACTAATCCAATCTATCCCGAACTGCGTGATGCCATGCATTATGTTTCATTTATAAGCCTTTACTCAATAAGCACCAATAATCAGTTAAGAATGATCACTTTAACTTGCCGATCAACTTGACATATCCGCATTAAATCATCTGTAACTTATTATTTAGAGCTCAAAATGACACGAATCTAGTGCCCACGTTAAGCTAGCTCAATTTTCTATGTTGTTACAAAATTTGAGACAAAAATAGATACGAAAACACGTTAAAGTAATCCAATATAACCAAAACTATGTGATGCCATGCATTATGCTTCATTTATAAGCCTTTACTCAATGAGCACCAATGATCAATTTAGAATGATCATTTTAACTAAGCAATGAACTTGACATATCCGCACTAAATCGTCCGTGACTTATTATTTAGAGCTTAGAATAACACGAATCCAATGCCATAGTAAGCTAGCTCAATTTTCTATATTGTGACAAAATTTGAGAAAGAAATACATACGAAAAACCATTGAAGTAGTCCAGTCTAGCCAAAACTGCGTGATCTCATACATTATGTTTCAATTATATTCCGTTACTCAATGCGCACCCGTGATCAGTTTAGAATGATCACTTTAACTAGCCGATCAACTTGACATATCCGCACTAAATCGTCCATAACTTTTGATTTAGAGCTCAGAATGACACGAATCCAATGCTCAAGTTAAAGTAGCTAAATTTTCTATATTGTGACCAAATTTGAGACAGAAACAGATACGAAAATGCGTTCAAGTAATCCAATATAGCCAAAACTGCGTGATGCCATGCATTATGCTTCATTTATAAGCCTTTACTCAATGAGGACGAATGATTAGTTTAGAATGATCACTTTAACTGACCGATCAACTTGACATGTCCGCACAAAATCGTCCATAACTTTTGATTTAAAGCTTAGAATGACACAAACCAATGCCCATGTTAGGCAAGGTCAATCTTTTATACTGTGAGAAAATTTTCGACATAACTACATACGACAAAGCGTCCAAGTTATCAAATCTATCCCAAACTGCGTGATGCCATGATTTATGCTTCATTTATAAGCGTTTACGTTATGAGCACCAATGATCAATTCGGAATGATCACTTTAACTAGGTGATCAACTTGACATGTCCTCACTAAAAAGTCTCTAACTTTTGATTTAGAGCTCAGAATAACAAGAATCCAATGCCAATGTAAAGCTAGCTCAACTTTCTATATTGTGACAAAATTTGAGATATAAAAAGATACGGAAAACCGTTCAAGTAATCCAATCTATCCAAAACTGTGTGATGTCATGCATTATGGTTCATTTATAAGTGTTTACTTTATCAGCACCAATGATCAGTTAAGAATGATCATTTTAACATGCCGATCAACTTGACAGGTCCGCACTAAATCGTCCATAACTTATGATTTAGAGCTCATACTGACACAAATCCAATTCCCACGTTAAGCTATCTCAATTTTCTATATTGTGACAAAATTTGAGACATAAATAGATAGGACAAAGCGTCCAAGTAATCCAATCTATCCCAAACCATGATGCCATGCATTATATTTCATTTATAAGCCTTTACTCAATGAGCACCAATAATCAGTTAAGAATGATCTTTTTAACTGGCCGATCAACTTGACATGTCCGAACTAAATCGTCTGTAATTGATGATCTAGAGCTTTGAATGACAAAAATCCAGTGCTCATGTTATTCTTGCTCAATTTTCTATATTGTGACACAATTTGAAACACAAATAGATACGAAAAAGCATCCAATTATTCCAATCTATCACGAATTTGGTGATGCCATGCATTATGCTTCATTTATAATCCTTTACTCTATGGGCACCAATGATCAGTTAAGAATGATCATTTTAACTTGCCGATAAACTTGATATGTATGCAATAACTCGTCCATAACTTTTTTTTAGAGATCCGAATGACACAAATCCAATGCCCACAATAAAGTGGCTCAATTTTTTTACATTTTGATAAATTTTAAGGCAAAAATTGGTTCAAAAAGTCCTCAAAGTAATCCAATCTATCCCGAACTGCGTGATGTCATGAGTTATGCTTCATTTATAAGTCTTTACTCCATGAGCCCCAATGATCAGTAAAGAATGATCATTTTAACATGCCAATTAACTTGACATT
>CM032160.1:23543693-23648019 GCA_018901935.1 Pugionium cornutum
ATCTAAATAATCCAATCTATCCTGACTACGTGATGTCATGCAGTATGCTTCATTTATAACCCTTTACTCAATAAGCACCAATAATCAGTTTAGAAAGATCACTTTAACTGACCGATCAAATTGACATGTCCGCACTAAATCGTCCGTACCTTTTGATTTAGAGCTCAGAATGACACGAATCCAATGCCCACGTTAACTTAGCTTAATTTTCTATATTGTGACAAAATTTGAGACAGAAATAGATACGACAAAGCGTCCAAGTAATCCAATCTATCCCTAACTGCGTGATGTCATGCACTATGCTTCATTTGTAAGTTTTTTATTCAATGAGCACCAATGATCAGTTTAGAATGAATACTTTAACTGGCCGATCAACTTGAAATGTACGCACTTAATTGTCCCTAACTTTTGATTTACGGTTCAGAATGACAAGAATTCAAGGCCCAAGTCAAGCTAGCTCAATTCTCTATGTTGTAACAAAATTTTAGACAAAAATAGATACAAAAAGCGTTCAAGTAATCCAATCTATCCCTAACTGCGTGATGTCATGCACTATGCTTCATTTGTATGTTTTTTATTCAACGAGCACCAATGATCAGTTTAGAATGAACACTTTAACTGGCTGATCAACTTGACATGTACACACTAAATCGTACGTCATTTTTGATTTACGGCTCAGATTGACACAAATCCAACGCCCACGTCAAGCTAGCTCAATTCTCTATGTTGTACCAAAATTTTAGACAGAAATAGATACAAAAAAGCGTTCAAGTAATCCAATATAGCCAAAACTGCATGATCCCATGCATTATGCTTCGTTTATAAGCGTTTATTCAATGAGCACAAATAATCAGTTTTGAATGATCAATTTAACTAGCCGATCAACTTGACATGTCCGCACTAAATCGTCCCTAACTTTTGATTTAGAGCTCAAAATGAGACAAGTCCAATGCACACGTTAAGTTAGCTCAATTTTCTATATCGTGACAAAATTAGAGGCAGAAAAAGATATAAAAAGTGTCCAAGTGATCCAATCTATCCCTAACTGTGTGATGTCATGTATTATGCTTCACTTATAAGCTTTTACTCAATAAGCACCAATGATCAGTTTAGAAAGATCACTTTAACTGGCCGATCAAATTGACATGTCAGCACTAAAACGTCTGTATCTTTTGATTTAGAGCTCAGAATGACACGAATCCAATGCCCACGTTAACATAGCTTAATTTTCTATATTGTGACAAACTTGGAGACAGAAATAGATACGACAAAGCGTCCAAGTAATCCAATCTATCCCTAACTGCGTGATGTCATGCACTATGCTTCATTTGTAAGTTTTTTATTCAACGAGCACCTATGATCAGTTTAGAATGAACACTTTAGCTGGCCGATCAACTTGGCATGTACGCACTAAATCGTCCGTAACTTTTGATTTACGGCTCATAATGACACGTATCTAATGCCCACGTCAATCTAGCTCAATTCTCTATTTTGTAACAAACTTTTAGACCAAAATAGATACAGAAAACCGTTCAAGTAATCCAATATAGCTAAAACTGCATGATCCCATGCATTATGGTTCGTTTATAAGCCTTTATTCAATGAGCACAAATGATCAGTTTAGAATGATCAATTTAACTAGCTGATCAACTTGACATGTCCGCACTAAATTGTCCCTAACTTGTGATTTAGAGCTCATAATGAGACAAGTCCAATGCCCACGTTAATCTAGCTCAATTTTCTATATTGCGACAAAATTTGAGGCAGAAGAAGATATAAAAAAGTGTCCAAGTAATCCAATCTATCCCGATTTGTGTGATGTCATGCATTATGCATCATTTATAAGCCTTTACTCAATGATCACCAATGATCAGTTTATAAAGATCACTTTAACTTGCCAATACACTTGACATGTCCGCACTAAATCGTCCCTAACATTTGATTTAGAGCTCAGAATGACACGAATCCAATGCCCATGTTAAGCTAGCTCAATTTTCTATATTGTGACAAAATTTGAGTCATAAATAGATATAAAAAGCGTTCAAGTAATCCAATCTAGCCAATACTCCGTGATAACATGCATAATGCTCCATTTATAAGCTTTCACTCAATGAGCACCAACGATCAATTAAAATGATCACTTTTACTTGACATGTCAGCCCAAAATCTTCCGTATCTTATGATTTATAGCTCAAACTGAAACGAATCCAATGTCCACGTTAAGCAAGCTTAATTTTTTATATTTTGACAAAATTTGAGGTAGAAATTAATACGTCAAAGTATCCAAGTAATCCAATTATCTCGAGCTGTGTGATGTCATGCATTATTCATCATTTATACCCTGTACTCAATAAGCACCAATGATTAGTTTAGAAAGATCACTTTAACTGGCCGATCAAATTGACATGTGCGCACTAAATCGTCCGTATCTTTTTATTTAGAGCTCAAAATGACACGAATCCAATGCCCACGTTAAGCTAGCTGAATTTTTTATAATGGGACAAAATTTGAGAGAGAAATAGATATGACAAAGCGTCCAAGTAATCCAACCTATCCCGAACTGTTTAATGTCATGCATTATACTTCATTTGTAAGCCTTTTACTCATTGAGCACTAATGATCAGTTTAGAATGATCACTTTAACTGGCCGACCAACTTGACATGTCCGCACTAAATCATCAGTAAGTTTTAATTTACAGCTCGGAATGACACAAATCCAATGCCCACATTAAACTAGCTCAAATTTTTATATTATAACAAAATTTGAGACTGAAATAGATACGACAAAGCGTCTATGTAATCCAATCTATCCCGAACGCTGTGATGCCATGCATTATACTTCATTTATAAGCCTTTACTCAATGAGCACCAATGATCAGTTAAGAATGATCACTTTAATTGGCTGATCCGCATTAAATCATCTGAACTTTTGATTTAGGTATCAGACTGGCACGAATCCAATGGCCACGTTAAACTATATCAATTTTCAATATTGTGAAAAAAATTTGAGACAAAAACAGATACGATAACGCGTCCAAGTAATCCAATCTATCCTGAACTGCGTGATGTCATGCATTATGCATCATTTATAAGCCTTTACTCAATGAGCACCAATGATCAGCTTAGAATGATCACTTTAACTAGCCAATCAAGTTGACATTTCCGCACTGAATTGTCCGTAACTTTTGATTTAGAGCTCAGAATGACACGAATCCAATGACCACGTTAAGCTAGCTCAATTTTCTATATTGTGACAAAATTTCAAAAAGAAATAGATAGAACAAAGCGTCCATGTAAACAAATCTGTCCCAAACTTCGTGATGCCATGCATTATGCTTTATTTATAAGCCTTTTGCTCATTGAGCACAAATGATCAGTTGAGAATGATCACTTTCACTGCCCGATCAACTTGACATGTCCCCACTAAATTTTCTGAACTTTTGATTTAGAGGTTAGACTGGCACGAATCCAATGCCCACGTTAAACTAGCTCAATTTTCTATATTGCGACAAAATTTGAGATATAAATAGATACGATAAAGCGTCCATGTAATTCAATCTATCCAAAACTGCATGATGCCATGCATTACACTTCATTTATAAGCCTTTACTCTATGAGCACCAATGATCAGTTAAGAATGATCTCTTTAACTTCCTGATCAACTTGACATGTCTGCACTAAATCGTCCTTATCTTTTTATTTAGAGCTAAGAATGACACAAATCCAATGGCTACGTTAAGCTACCTCAGTTTTCTATATTGTGACAAAATTTGAGACAGAAATAGATACGACAAAGCGTTCAAGTAATCCAATCTATCTCAAACTACGTGATGTCATCCATTATGCTTCATTTATAAACCTTTACTCAATGAGCACCAATGATCACTTTAACTGGCCAATCAACTAGACATGTCCGCTGTAATTCCTCCGTAACTTTTGATTTATAGCTTAGAATGACACGAATCAATGCCCACGTTAAGCTAGCTCAATTTTCTATATTGTTACAAAATTTGAGACAAAAACAAATATGACAAAGTGTCCAGAAAATCCAATCCAACCCGAACTACTTGATGCCATGCATTATGCTTCATTTATAAGCCTTTACTCAATGACCACAAATGATCAGTTTAGAATGATAACTTATTTTAGCCGATTAACTTGACCTGTCCACACTAAATCGTCCGTAACTTTTGATTTAGAGCTGAGAATAATACGAATCCAATGCCCACGTTAAGCTACCTCAATTTTCTATATTGTGACAAAATTTGACACAAAAATATATACGAAAAAGCGTCCAAGAAATCCAATCTAGCCATAACTACATGATGCCATGCATTATGCTTCATTTATAAGCCTTTACTCAATGAGCACCAATGATCATTTTAGAATGATCACTTTAACTTGCCAATCAACTTGACATGTCCGCACTAAATCGTCCCTAACTTTTGAGATAGAGCTCCGAATGACACGAATCCAATGCCCACGTTAAGCTAGCTAACTTTTCTATATTGGGACAAAATTTGGGGTAGAAATAGATATAAAAAAGCGTTCAAGTAATCCAATCTAGCCTATACTCCGTGATGCCATGCATTATGCTTCATTATAAGCCTTTACAAAATGAGCAGAAACGATCACTTAAGAATGATCACTTTAACTGGCCGATCAACTTGACATGTCCGCACAAAATCGCCTGTAACTTATGATTTATATCTCAAAATGACACGTATCCAATGCCCATGTTAAGCTAGCTCAAGTTTCTAAATGGTGACAAAATTTGAGGCAGAAATAGTAAGACAAAGCATCCAAGTAATCCAATCAATCCCGAACTGTGTGATGTCATGCATTAGGCATCATTTATAAGTCTTTACTCAATGAGGACCAACGATCAATTTAGAAAAATCACTTTAACTGGCCGACCAACTTGACATGTCCGCACAAAATCGTCAATAAATTTTGATTTAGAGCTTTGAATGACACGAATCCAATGCCCACATTAACATAGCTCAATTTTCTATATTGTGACAAAATTTGAGGCTGAAATTGATATAAAAATGCGTACATGTAATCCAATCTATACCAAACTGCGTGATGCCATGCATTATGCCTCATTTATAAGCCTTTAGTCAATGAGCACCAATGATCAGTTAAGAATGATCACTTTAACTGGCCGATCAACCTGACATATACGCACTAAATCATCAGTAACTTACGATTTATAGCTCAGAATGATATGAATCCAATGCCCACGTTAAGCTAGCTAAATTTTCTATATTATGACTAACAGAAATAGATCGACAAAGTGTCCAAGTAATCAAATCTATCCTGAAGTACGTGATGTCATGCATTATGCTTGATTTATAAGCCTTTACTCAATGAGCACCAATGATCAGTAAAGAATGATCACTTTAAATGGCCGATCAACTTGACATGTCCGCACTAAATTGTGGGTAACTTATGATTTAGAGCTCGGAAGGACACAAATCCAATGCCAACGTTAAGCTACCTCAATTTTCTATATTCTGACAAAATTTCAGACAGAAATAGATACGACAAAGCGTCCAAGTAATCCAATCTATCCCGAACTGCGTGATGTCATGCATTATGCTTCATTTATAAGCCTTTACTCAATGAGCACCAGTGATCAGTTAAGAATGATCACTTTAACTGGCCGATCAACTTGACATGTACGCACTAAACTATCCGTAACTTATTATTTATAGCTCAGAATGACACGAATCCAATGCCCACATTAAGCTAGCTCAATTTTCTATATTTTGACAAAACTTGTGGTAGAAATAGATACGACAAAGCGTCCAACAAATCCAATCTATCCCGAACAGCGTGATGTCAAGCATTATGCATCATTTATAAGACTTTACTTAATAACCACCAATGATTAGCTTAGAATGATCACTTTAACTACCCGATCAACTTGACATGATCGCACTAAATCGTCCGTACCATTTAATTGAGACCTCAGAATGACACGAATCCAATGCCCACGTGTAGCTAGCTCAATTTTCTATATTGTGACAAAATTTGAGGCAGGAATAGATATGAAAAAGCGTCCAAGTAATCCAATCTATCCCTAACTGTGTGATCTCCTGCATTATGATTCCTTTGTAAGCCTTTACTCAATTAGCACCAATGATCAGTTTAGAATGATCACTTTAACAGGCCGATCAGCTTGAAATGTCCACACTAAATCGTCCATAACTTTTTATTTAAAGATCAGAATGACATGAATCCAATGCCCACGCTAAGCTTGCTCAATTTTCTATATTGTGACAAAATTTGAGACAGAAATAGATTCAAAAAAGCATTCCGGTAATCCACTCTAGCAAAAACTGCATGAGCCCATGCATTATTCTTGATTCATAAGCCTTTACTCAATGTCCACAATTGAACAATTTAAAATGATCATTTTAACTGGCCGATCAACTTGACATGTATGCACTAAATCATCCCTAACTTTTGATTTAGAGCTTAGAATGACACGAATCCAATTCCCATGTTAAACTAGCTCAATTCTCTATATTGTAACAAATTGAGACAGAAATAGATACAAAAAGCATTCAAGTAATCCAATCTAGCCAAAACTGCATGATCTCATGCATTATGCTTCATTTATAAGCCTTTACGCAATTAGCACAAATGATCAGTTTAGAATGATCACTTTAACTGGCCGATCAACTTGACATTTCCGCACTAAACCATCCTTAACTTTTGATTTATAGCTCAGAATGACACGAATCCAATGCCCATGTTAAGTTAGCTAAATTTTCTATATTATGACAAATTTTGATGTAGAACTAGATACGACAAAGCATCAAAATAATTCAATGTATCCCCAACTGTGGGATTTCATACATTATGCATCATTTATAAGCCCTTACTCAATGAGCACCAATGATCAGTTTAGAATGATCAGTTTAACTGGCCGATCAACTTTACATGATCGCACTAAATCGTCTGTAACTTTTGATTTAGAGCTCCGAATGACACGAATCCAATGCCCACGTTAGGCTAGCTCAATTTTTTATATTGTGACAAAATTTTAGACTGAAGTAGATACGACAAATCGTTCAAGTAATACAACCTATCCCAAACTCCGTGACGTCATGCATTATTCATCATTTATAAGCCTTTACTCAATGAGCACCAATGATCAGTTTAGAATGATCACTTTAACTGGCCGATCAACATGACATGTCCGAACGAAATCGTTCGTAACTTTTGATTTAGAGCTCAAAATAACAAGAATCAAATGCTCATGTTAAGCTAGCTCAATTTTCTATATTGTTACAAAATTTGAGATAGAAATACATACGAAAAAGTGTCCATGTAATCCAATCTATCCCGAACTACGTGATGCCTTGCATTATGCTTCATTTATAACCCTTTACTCAATGAGCACAAATGTTCAGTTTGGAATGACTTTAACTAGGCGATCAGCTTCACATGTCCGCATTGAATCGTCCGTAACTTTCAATTTAGAGCTCAGAATAACACGAATCCAATGCCCACATTAGGATAGCTCAATTTTCTATATTGTGACCAAATTTGACACAACATAGATATGAAAAAAGCGTTCAAGTAATCCAATCTAGCCAAAACTACGTCATGCCATGCATTATGCTTTATTTATAAGCCTTTACTCAATGAGCACCAATGATCAGTTAAGAATGATCACTTTAACTGGCCGATCAACTTGACATGTCCATACTAAATCATCCGTAAGTTATGATTTATAGCTTAGAATGACACGAATCCAATGGCCACGTTAAGCTAGCTCAATTTTCTATATTGTGACAAAATTTGAGACAGAAATAGATTCAAAAAAGCGTTCATGTAATCCAATATATGCAAAACTGCATGATGCCATGCATTATGCTTCATTTATAAGCCTTTACTCAATGAGCCCAAATGATCAGTTTAGAATGATCATTTTAACTGGCCGATCAACTTGACATGTCCACACTAAATCATCCGTAACTTTTGATTTAGAGCTCTGAATGACACGAATCCAATGCCCACGATAAGCTAGCTGAATTTTTTGTATTGTGACAAAATTTGAGGCAGAAATAGATGCAACAAAATGTTCAAGTAATCCAATCTAGCCAAAACTCCGTGATGTCAGACACTACAAGAAAACTGCCAAAATGCCACTGCATTTTGCGACCACATACGTAGTCGCAAAGTAGTGGCTAAGTAGTGGCAAAGTAGTAGCAAACTAGTGGCAAAATGTTGTATATATATGCTCCATCCCATTCTTTCATTTGTAGAATCGAAGGAAAAAAATCTTAAAACATGTGGGCAAATTATAATAATTCGAGAGATTGGATGTACAAAAGGATTGATCATGAAACAAGAAATAAATCCGTGGAATTTGCACAAGCCATGGAGCAGTTCATGAATTTTGCAAATTATTATATTTGGTATAAACATGTAGAAGAGCTGAATGTTCAGTTAGGGACGAGTACTAGTCGGGGTGATGTCCAAAGAAATCAGGGAGGTACGCGTGGTAGTACTAGTAATGAAACAGTTGGTACATCCAGTAATAGATATGTTGAAATGGTGACGGATGCATTTCGCGAGACAACGACTGATGATCATCAGTACTATAATCAGAACGAAGAAGAATATAATAATGAAGAAGAACGGCGTAATGAAAAAACATAAAAATTTTACAACATGTTAGAAGCTGCGAAAAATCCGTTGTATGATGGTTGTCATGAAGGGCACTCACAGTTATCTTTAGCTGCTTGGTTCATGAACATCAAGTCTGATTTTAATTTACCAGAAAAATGTATGGATTCTTGGGCGGAGCTGTTTACAGAATATTTGCCTGAGGAGAATCAGACAACGGGTTCATATTATGAAACCAAAAAATTGATGCAAAATTTAGGCCTCCCAGTTTATACAATTGACGTGTGTGTTTACAATTGTATGATCTTGTGGAAAGAAAATGAGAAATGGGAAAAATGCAAATTTTGCGATTCCCCCCGGTATAAGCCAAACGAGGGCATGATGAGAATACCTTTCAGTCGTTTGTGGTATTTACCTATAGGTGATAAACTTAAAAGAATGTATCAAAGCGAGAAAACCGTAGAGGCAATGAGGTGGCACGCCGTGCATGAAGCAGAAGACGGAGAAATGAGTAATCCATCTGATGCTGCAGAGTGGAAAAATTTTCAATATCAACATCCTAGATTTGCTGCTGAATCTCGAAACGTTTATCTTGGCTTATGTATTGATGGGTTCAATCCATTTGGGATGTCTCGTAATCATTCATTATGGCCGGTGATTATCACTCCATAGAACTTGCCATCGGACATGTGTATGAAGAAAGAGTATTTGTTTATAAAAATTCTGAATTCGTTGCCAAATCATTCGCGTGCTAGTCTGGATATATTCTTCCGACCTTTGATTGATGAGTTGAAAGAATTATGGTCTACGGGAGTTGATGCATACGATGTATCATTGAATCAAAATTTCAATCTAAAAGCCGTGTTACTATGGACGATAAGCGATTTTCCCGCTTATGGAATGTTGTCAGGATGGAAAACGCATGGAAGACTGGCTTTTCCAATTTGTATGGGTGATACGAAGGCATTTCAATTACCAAATGCGAGAAATACGGCTGCTGGCATAATTGGCACAAAGAAAGCATATTTTTGGAGTTGCCATACTGGACGGATTTTAACCTTCGACATAATCTTGATGTGATGTAATAGAGAAGAATTTTTCGATAACATCATTAATACTGTTATGAATGTGAAAAAGAAATCAAAATATACAGTTAAGTCGAGGTTGAATATTGCGAGGTTTTGCTCTCGAAAAGAGTTGCACGTGGATGGTCGGGGTAATGCTCCATTCCCTATATTTCGATTGACACAAAAAGCAAAAGAATGGTTATTGGAATGTATCAAAAATGATGTCAAATTTTTGGACGGCTATGCGACAGATTTAGCAAATTGTGTGGATATGGATGGACTGAAGTTCTCGGGCATGAAAAGCCATGATTGCCATGTTTATATGGAAAGGCTTCTCCCTTTTATATTTGTAGAACTTTTACCATGGAACGTTCATCTAGCATTATCTGGTATATATATTAATAAATATATTTTATATTTGAAGTACGTAAATTAATAATAATTGCATGAAGTAATTAATTATCGAAAGTAATATATATAGGGATTAGAGGATTTTTCCGTGATTTATTCTCCAGCTCATTACACCAAAACCGTGTCCGAATTCTGATGAAAAACATAGTCATAATTTTGTGCAATTTGGAAAAGAACTTTCCGCCTTCATTTTTCGACGTCATTGAGCATCTTCCTGTACATCTACCATACGAAACTGAACTGGGTGGACCTGTGCAATATAGGTGGATGTATCCATTTGAAAGGTTTTTTAAAAAAAACTGAAAAGCAAGGCGAAGAACAAACGATATGCTACGGGGTCGATTGTTGAATCATATGTGAATGATGAGATATCTTACTTCTCGGAATATTACTTTGCTGCCCACATACGCACGAAAAGCAGGTACCATAAATTAGTTCTTATGTGTATTAATTAATTATTTTATTATGAATGGAAAATTTTCGTGCTGATATATCGTGTAATATAATATATATACACAGGTCTACAAGATTCGATGAAGGTGACATTTCTGTATATCCGGATCCCGGAATACCAGATATATTTATACACATGGGTCGTCCAAGTGGGGTCGTCCAAGTGGTAAATGTAAAGAAATATGGCTCTCCAAAAAAGAATATAATATGCACATGCATATGTTTTACGGAATTGTGAATATTTTCGGCCACTAGAGAGGTATATGAAAACAATTAATTGCATTTACTATATTTCAGTTCATTGTATCAAGCAATAAATATTAATTTTTCATATTTACTTTTGTAGCATGTTTGAAGATCACATTCGATGTACGTATCCATATCTTTCAGAAGATGACATTTCATCGAAAAGAGAGGAAGAGTTCGACATATGGGTTAGAGATTATGTATGTTTAATTACTTGACATGTATATTATATTAAATTTATTAATTTTGAAATACTAACTTTAATTTTATATATATGTGATCATAGGTCAATTCATGCATTTCCACAAATTCACGCGTCTTTCCTATATGGGCTCAAGAATTAGTTCAATGGCCGATGAATAAAGCGTCAACTTGGCCGATCTATTTTACAAGAGGTTATATGTTCCACACGAAGAGACATGGACATAGGAGAAAGACATGTCACTACGGTATTTGTGTGAAGGGAGATAATTAATCAGATGCATTTGATGAAGCTGATTTCAACGGGATTTTAAAAGATATCATTCAACTTGAGTGTGTTGGGCTCCTAAATTTGAAGATCACACTTTTTAAATGTGAATGGTACGATCCTATGCTTTCGAAAGGTACTCGGAAGTCAGAAAATGATGTCATTGATGTCTTATCATCGAGGAAATACTACAAATACGAACCATTTATTCTGATGGAAAACATAGTCATAATTTTGTGCAATTTGGAAAAGAACTTTCCGCCTTCATTTTTCAACGTCATTGAGCATCTTCCTGTACATCTACCATACGAAACTGAACTGGGTGGACCTGTGCAATATAGGTGGATGTATCCATTTGAAAGGTTTTTTAAAAAAACTGAAAAGCAAGGCGAAGAACAAACGATATGCTACAGGGTCGATTGTTGAATGATATGTGAATGATGAGATATCTTACTTCTCGGAATATTACTTTGCTACCCACATACGCACGAAAAGCAGGTACCATAAATTAGTTCTTATGTGTATTAATTAATTATTTTATTATGAATGGAAAATTTTCGTGCTGATATATCGTGTAATATAATATATATACACAGGTTTACAAGATTCGATGAAGGTGACATTTCTGTATATCCGGATCCCGGAGTACCAGATATATTTATGCACATGGGTCGTCTAAGTGGTAAATATAAAGAAATATGGCTCTCCAAAAAAGAATATAATATGCACATGCATATGTTTTACGGAATTGTGAATATTTTCGGCCACTAGAGAGGTATATGAAAACAATTAATTGCATTTACTATATTTCTGTTCATTGTATCAAGCAATAAATATTAATTTTTCATATTTACTTTTGTAGCATGTTTGAAGATCACATTCGATGTACGTATCCACATCTTTCAAGAGATGACATTTCATCGAAAAGAGAGGAAGAGTTCGACATATGGGTTAGAGATTATGTATGTTTAATTATTTGACATGTATATTATATTAAATTTATTAATTTTGAAATACTAACTTTAATTTTATATATATGTGATCATAGGTCAATTCATGCATTTCCACAAATTCACGCGTCTTTCCTATATGGGCTCAAGAATTAGTTCAATGGCCGATGAATAAAGTGTCAACTTGGCCGATCTATTTTACAAGAGGTTATATGTTCCACACGAAGAGACATGGACATAGGAGAAAGACATGTCACTACGGTATTTGTGTGAAGGGAGACAATTAATCAGATGCATTTGATGAAGCGGATTTCAACGGGATTTTAAAAGATATCATTCAACTTGAGTGTGTTGGGCTCCTAAATTTGAAGATCACACTTTTTAAATGTGAATGGTACGATCCTATGCTTTCGAAAGGTACTCGGAAGTCAGAAAATGATGTCATTGATGTCTTATCATCGGGGAAATACTACAAATACGAACCATTTATTCTCGGTACGTATACGTAAATAATTAACTATATAATTAATTTTGTTAAAAATATATAACTAATTTATATTTCATTACTTATGATGTATCAGCTTCTCAAGTAGATCAAGTTTGTTATATTCCCTAACCGCACACTAAATCATCATCAAAACAAACATGGCTCAGTGTTTTGAAAGTTAATCCTAGATCTAAAATTTTGGGGAAATACAAAAAGAAAGATGAGATTGGCCTGTTGCAACAAGAAAATGATGAAGAGGTAATGGTTGTTCAAGAGATAAAAGTAGATCGGTTGTCGATAGAGTTAATCAAACGGAAGAAATTGATTTCAATGTCGGAGATGCGAAACAAGAAGATGAATTTCAATATAATATTTCATCTTCAGATGATGACGAGTACAAAGAAATGTAATAAATATTGTTATCGTTTTATGTATTTTTGACATTTGATTCTTATATATTTCAATTTATTCCCAAAAACCATATAATTAAGGTTTTATGACACAAATTGTGACTGATTTGCCACCACTTTGCCACTTCCTTCAGAATGTGATGATAATTCAGTCCCAATTATTACTAGTGGTCGCAAAATAGCGAATGATTTGCGACCACATATGGTAAATTCACATTTTCCCTAAGTATTTTCCACATTTACAACTTGTATTTTCATTTTTATGTAACTACTATCCATTATAAGTGGCCACATATATTGAAAACCATATTTGTATTCATTTAAATTTTAGAGAACATTTGAAATGTATATAAGAGTTATAAGATTAAGTAAATTTGTTAAGTGTTTTAGGTAAATGAATTGAAAATTTGGTAAATGTTCTTGTTTTCTTAGTAATTGAAAATTTGGTAAATGTTCTTGTTTTCTTAGTAATTGAAATTTGTACAACTTATAATCAAGTAATCAATATTATATAATTGAATTTATTCACCAAAATCAAAAAATTTAGGGTTTACGATACTATTTGTGACTGATTTGCCACCACTTTGACACTACATTGACAATGTGGTGGCAATTCAGTTATAATTATTACTAGTGGTCGCAAATCAGTCGCAAATTTGCCACCGATTTGTGACCACAAACTCAAAATTTGATATGCAGTCACAAATGAGTCACAAAATAGCGACTCATTTGCGACCACATATGGTAAATTCACATTTTCCCTAAATATTTTCCACATTTACAACTTGTATTTGCATTTTTATTTAACTACTAACCATTATAAGTAAACACATATATTGAAAACCATATTTGTATTCATTTATATTTTAGAGAACATTTGAAATGTATGTAAGAGTTATAAGGTTAAGTAAATTTGTTAAGTGTTTTAGGTAAATGATTTGAAAATTTGGTAAATGTTATTGTTTTCTTAGTAATTGAAATTTGTATAACTTATAATCAAGTTATTCAATTTATTCACCAAAATCAAAAAATTTAGGGTTTAAGGTATTATTTGTGACTTATTTGCCACCACTTTGCCACTGCATTGACAATGTGGTGGCAATTCAGTCACAATTATTTGCGACTGATTTGCGATCACCATTAAATTCTTCGAATAAATTAACCTATGTTCGCAAATCAGTTGCAAATTAACTATTAATGGTTTTCCCTCATTTTTCACACTTCAAACATAACCTCACTTTCCTATAACCTCTCTAAACATTCCAAACCCTCTCATAATCAAAAAAATCCAATCAAACAAATGACAAGTAGCGGTAGGTTGATGAGAGGTCGTGGAAGACGATCTATCCCATCGTCTTCCACCCGTGGTACCTCTTCAGCCTTCTCGAACCCCTCACCCTCCGCAAATAGAGCGGCATCCCGCCTCCCTCCCAATATACGTTTACCCCTCATTTCATTTCTAAAACCCAAACTCCTCCACGGTTTAAGGAATCAGAAAAACATGAGGTGGAAGATATTCCCGAGTGCGAAACGGGAATGGAGGAACAAACTATCACTCTTGATATTTGACAGTGATGTCTCCACTACCTGCCCCAAATTCGACGTTATAGCATATTTTTTCTTTTTTATTTTTATTTATAAATAATTATTAAAAATTTATTAATATATTAATATGATATTTAAATTTTTGTGTATAGTAAAAATATTAGGCTTGACCGCGATAAAAGGGCTATTACCCGTCAAATTTCAAAAATTTTGAAAACATAAATTTGATGGCCCCTACTACATTTGGACGGTCGTACCTGCTGAGAGGTAGGAAAAATATTTTATGGAGTTTGCGGTAAGTTATTTTTTAAAAATTTTATTTATTTTATAATATTTAAATAATATATATTAATATTTTATAAATTTAATTTCAAGCAATCGTACACCTGGGATCCTGTGATCACCTTGGTGGTACGAAAAGAGTTCGAAACCATCTGCGTAAGACGGATGAAAGGGATGGTGAGCACAGTTCATACAACCGGCAAACGTCCCCGATGGATTTTCCCAAGTCTGCTCAAAATTATGACAGACTATTGGGGAACAGAAACGTCTAACAAGAGGAGTAGCAAATGCTCTAATAACCGCAACTCCACTCGGGATAGTCTTGGCCCGTACAAGCATTTGTCGGGCCAAAAATCTTACATTCAGATCCAACAGGAAATGGTAAGTAGTTTCAATTATTTAAATTTAATTAAAAATTTTATTATTATTTAAATAAACTTTATTTCAATTTATGTGTAGAAAAATAATTTGGAACGACCTGTCTCAATAGATGAGGTCTTTATAAAGACTCACAGTAGAACAGATGGTTCGTATGTAGATTTGAAAGTAAAACAACTCTGTGAAGCATGCGAACGTAACATCCAAGAGAAGATGGCAAACGTGGAAGTCGATCAAACAAAAACGTCTGACAATACTTCCAGTCCAATTGAGCTAACTCCAGAAGAGAAGAATGAGATCTTCATTCAGGTTATATTAAATTATTTTATTTATTTAATTTAATATTTTATTTTTATTTTCATTATTTTGTAATCTTCTGTTACGAATGACCGAGGCCGTCTTTACGGACTCGGTAGCCTGAACCGCGTCCACGTGTTGGGTAGGCGTAGTGGGTTGCAATCCACTACCGCCGACTACATAATGCTTCATGAACAAAACGCGCTTATTGTACAACAAAACGCGCATATTTTGGAAGCAAATGAGAAGATGCAATAACAACATAAAGAAAACCAATAGAAGAACTTCTACTTGGAGATACTCCTCAGGTATTTTCAACGGACGGATCCTGCATTTGTCTCCAATATGCGAGATAACGATTTCCCAGGGGAACCGTCGACGGCTCCAACCCCATTCTCGCATTCAGATTTTCAATTTCCGCCGCCGGAGAATTAGTTGTATTTTGTTTTTGTAAATTGAATTTCAATTAATAAATATTAGATTTTTAATTTTTAATTTCTTTGTATTTAATACAATAATTACTTAATAATTTATTTATAATTTAAATTATATTATACATTATAAAATAATTAATTTCAACAATATAATTTATATTTAATATTATAATATTTATTATTAATTACTAAATAATATTATTAATAATTAATGGTTTCAAAAAATTATAATTTATTAAACTATTCAGAAATTAAAATTAAAAATTAATATTTTTTTGTTTTAATTTAGAAATATTAAAATTATTTCAAAATATTTTTTAATTAATTATTATTTTTTTTAAATTTAATTCCGTTGTAGTCTCAAATCAGTCTCAATTTTTTGGGACCGATTTGCGACTACAAAATTTTTTTCAAATATTTTGTAATCAGTTGCAAATCAGTCGCAATTATTTGTCACTGATTTGCGACTGCGTGTAAACTGTAGTCGCAAATCAGTTACAAAATTTTGTGACTGATTTGCGACCACATGGCTCGGAAGTCGCAAATCAGTCGATGTTTTTTTGTCGGTGATGCACTTATGCCTCATTTATGAGCTTTACTCTAGTGAGCAAATCAAATTGATCAGTTAAGAATGATCACTTAAACTTCCCGATCAACTTGACATTTCCGCAATAAATAGTCCGTAACTTATGATTTATAGCTCATAATGACATGAATCCAATTCCCACGTTAAGCTAGTTCAATTATCTATATTTTGACAAAAATTGAATCCAAAATATATACGACAAAGTGTCCAAATAATCCAATCTATCTCGAACTGTGCGATGTCATACATTATGCATCATTTATAAGCCTTTACTCAATAAGCACCAATGATAAGTTTAGAATGATCACTTTAACTGGCTGTTTGTAACTCCTCAGAATGACACGAATTGACATGCTCAATCAATATTGTGACACTAGATATTGTTTGTCCAAATAAGATTGATGTCACCTCAGAAAATTGAATCCAAAATATATACGACAAAGTGTCCAAATAATCCAATCTATCTCGAACTGTGCGATGTCATACATTATGCATCATTTATAAGCCTTTACTCAATAAGCACCAATGATAAGTTTAGAATGATCACTTTAACTGGCTGATCAACTTGACATGATCACACTAAATTGTTTGTAACTTTTGATTGAGACCTCAGAATGACACGAATCCAATGCCCACGTTATACTAGCTCAATTTTCAATATTGTGACAAAAGTTGATACCGGAATAGATATGACAAAGCGTCCAAGTAATCAAATCTATTCCTAACTGCGTGATGTCATGCATTATGCTTCATTTGTAAGCTTTTACTCAATGAGCACCAATGATCAGTTTATAATAATCACTTTAACTAGCCGATCAACTTGACATGTCCGCACTAAATCATCGATAACTTTTTATTTAGTGATCAGAATGACGTGAATCCAATGCCCACGATAAGCTAGCTCAATTTTTTATATTGTAACAAAATTTGGATAGAAATAGATTCAAAAAAGCGTTCAAGTAATCCAATTTAGCCAAAACTACATGAGCCCCTGCATTATTCTTCATTTATAAGCCTTTACGCAATGAGCACAAATGATCCGTTTAGAATGATCACTTTAACTGGCCAATCAACTTGACATGTCCGCCCTAAACCGTCCTTAACTTTTGATTTATAGTGCAGAATGACGCGAATCCAATGCCCATGTTAAGCTAGCTAAATATTCTATATTATGACAAAATTTGATGCAGAACTTGATACGACAAAGCATCAAAGTAATTCAATGTATCCCGAACTGCTGGATGTCATGCATTATGCATCATTTATAAGCCCTTACTCAATGAGCACCAAAGATCAGTTTAGAATGATCACTTTAACTGGGCAATCAACTTCACATGATTGCACTAAATCGTCCGTAACTCTTGATTTAGAGCTCCGACTGACATGAATCCAATGCCCACATTAAGCTAGCTCAATTTTCTATATTGTGACAAAATTTGAGATAGAAATAGATACAATAAAGCATCCAAGTAATCCAATCTATCCCTAACTGCGTGATGTCATGCATTATGCTTCATTTGTAAGCCTGTACTCAATGAGCACCAATGATCTCTTTAGAATGATCTCTTTAACTAAGCGATCAACTTGACATGTCCGCACTAAATCGTCTATACCTTTTCATTTATAGCTCATAATGACACGAATCCAATGGCCACATTAAACTAGCTCACTTTTCTATATTTTGACAAACTTTCAGATAGAAATAGAATCAAAAAGCTTTCAAGTAATCCAATCTAGACAAAAATGCATGATGCCATGCATTATGCTTCATTTATAAGCCTTTACTAAATGCGCACCAATGATCTGTTTAAAATGATCAATTTAACTGGCCTATCAACTTAACATGTCCGCAAGAAATCGTCCCTAACTTTTGATTTAGAGCTTAGAATGATACGAAATCAATGCCTACGTTAATCTAGCTAAATTCTCTATGTTGTAACAAAAATTGACACAGAAATAGATACAAAAAGCGTTCAATTAAACCAATCTAGCTAAAATTGCATGATCCCATGCACTATGATTCATTTATAAGCCTTTACTCAATAAGCACAAATGATCAGTTTAGATCACTTTAACTGACCGATTAACTTGACATGTCCACAATAAATCGTCCATGACTTATGATTTATAGCTCAGAATGACACGAATTCAATGGCTATGTTAAGCTAGCTCAATTTTCTATAATTTGACAAAACTTGAGGCAAAAATAGATACGACAAAGGGTCCAAGTAATCTAATCTATCCCGTACTGTGAGATGTCATGCATTATGCATCATTTATAAGCCTTTACTCAATGAGCACCATTGATCAGTTTAGAATGATCACTTTAACGGGCCGATCAACTTGACATGACCGCAATAAATCTTCCGTAACTTTTGATTTAGACCTCAAAATGACACGAATCAAATGCCCACGTTAAGCTAGCTCAATTTTCTATATTGTGCCAAAATTTGAGATAGGAATAGATATGACAAAGCGTTCAAGTAATCCAATCTATCCCTAACTGTGTTATGTCATGCATTATGCTTCATTTGTATGCCTTTACCCAATGAGCACCAATGAACTGTTTAGAATGATCACTTTAACTGGCCGATCAACTTGACATGTGCGCACTAAATCGTCCAAAACTTTTGATTTAGAGATTAGAATGACATGAATGCAATGCCCACGACAAGCTAGATCAATTTTCTATATTGTGGCAAAATTTAAGACAAAATTAGATTCAAAAAAGCGTTCAAGTAATCCAATATAGCCAAAACTGCATAAGCCCATGCATTATTCTTCATTTATAAGCCTATACTCATTGAGCACAAATGATCAGTTTAAAATGATCACTTTAACTAGCCGATCAACTTGGCATGTCCGCACTAAATCGTCCCTCGCTTTTCATTTAGAGCTTAGAAGGACATGAATCCAGTGCCCACATAAAGCTAGCTCAAATTTCTATGTTGTAACAAATTTGAGACAGAAATAGATACAAAAAGCAATCAAGTAATCCAATCTAGCCAAAACTGCATGGTGCCATGCATTATGATTCATTTATAAGCCTTTACTCAATGAGCACAAATGATCAGTTTAACTGGCAGATCAACTTGACTGTCCGCACTAAATCGTCCCTAACATTTGATTTAGAGCTCAGAATGACACAAATCTAGTCCCACGTTAAGCTAGCTCAATTTTCTATATTGTCAAAAAATTTGAGGCAGAAATAGATACAAAAAAGTGTTCAAGTAATCCAATCTAACCAAAACTCCTTGATTCCATGCAATATGCTTCATTTATAAGCTTTACTCAATAAGCACCAATTATCAGTTAAGAATGATCACTTTAACTTGCCGATCAACTTGATATTTCCGCACTAAATCGTCCGTAACTTATGTTTTGTACCTCAGAATGAAACGAATCCAATGCCCACGTTAAGCCAGCTCAATTCTCTATAATTTGATCTAACTTGAGGCAGAAATAGATACTACAAATTATCCAAGTAATCCAATCTATCCCGAACTGCGTGATGTCATTCATTATGCATCATTTATAAGCCTTTACTCAATGAACACCAATGATCAGTTTAGAATGATCACTTTAACTAGCGGATCAACTTGACATGATTGCACTAACTTGTCCGTAACTTTTGATTTAAACCTTTGAATGACACGAATCCAATGCCCACGTTAAGCTAGCTCAATATTCTATACTGTGACAAAGTTTGAGACACGATAGATACGACAAAGCGTCCAAGTAATCCCATCTATCCCTAACTTCGTGATGTCATGCATTATGCTTCAATTGTAAGCCTTTACTCAATGAGCACCAATTATCAGTTTAGAATGATCACTTTAACTGGCCGATCAACTTGACATGTACGCACTAAATCGTCCATAACTTTTGATTTAGAGATCAGAATGACATGAATCCAGTGCCCACACTAAGCTAGCTCAATTGTGACAAAATTTGAGACACAAATAGATTAAAAAAGCGTTCAAGTAATCCAATCTAGCCAAAAGTGCATGAACCCATGTATTATTCTTCATTTATAAGCCTTTACTCAATGAACACAAATGATTAGTTTAAAATGATCACTTTAACTGGCCGATCAACTTGACATATCCGCACTAAATTGTCCCTAACTGTTCATTTAGAGCTTAGAATGACATTAATCCAACGCCCACGTAAAGCTAGCTCAATTTTATATGTTGTTACAAATTTGAGACATAGATAGATGCAAAAAGCATTCAAGTAATGCAATCTAGCCATACTGCGTGATGCCATGCAATGTGCTTCATTTGTAAGCCTTTACTCAATGAGCACCAATGATCAGTTTAGAATGATCACTCTAACTTGCCGATCAACTTGACATGACCACACTAAATCGTCCCTAAATTTTGATTTAGAGCTCCGAATGACACGAATCCAATGCCAAGGTTAATCTTGCTCAATTTTCTATATTGTGACAAAATTAGAGACAGATATAGATACAAAAAAGCATTCAAGTAATCCAATCTAGCCAAAACTGCATGATGCCATGCATTATGCTTCATTTATAAGCCTTTATTCAATGAGAACCAATGATAAGTTTAGAATGATCACTCTGACTTGCCGATAACCTTGACATGTCCGCAATAAATTGTCCGTAACTTTTGATTTAGAGCTCAGAAGGAAACGAATCCAATGGCGACGTTAAGCTAGCTCAATTTCTATATTTTGACAAAATTTGAGGCAAAAATAGATACGAAAAAGCATTCAAGTAATCCAATCTAGCAAAAACTCCGGGATGCGATGCATTATGCTTCATTTATAACCATTTACTCAATGAGCACCACTGATCAGTTAAGAATGCTCACTTTAACTGGCCGATCAACTTGACATGTCCGCACTAAATTGTCCATAACTTATGATTTGTAGCTCCAAATGACATGAATCCAATGCCCACGTTATGCTAGCTCAATTTTCTATATTGAGACAAAACTTGAGGTAGAAATAGATATCACAAAGCGTTCAAGTAATCCAATCTGGCCAAAACTCCATGATGTCATGCATTATGCTTCATTTATAAGCCTTTACTCAATGAGCACCAATGCTCAGTTAAGAATGAACGCTTTAACTGGCCGATCAACTTGACATGTCCGCATTAAATCGTCTGTAACTTATGATTTATGGCTCAGAATGTCATGAATCTAATGCCCACACTAAGCTAGCTCAATTTTCTTTATTGTGACAAAACTTGAGCCAGAAATAGATATCACAAAGCGTCCAAGTAATCCAATCTATCCCAAACTGCGTGATATCATGTATTATGCATCATTTATAAGCCTTTATTCAATGAGCACCAATGATCAGTTTAGAATGATCACTTTAACTGGCCGATCAACTTGACATGATCGCATTAAATTGTCTGTAACTTTTGATTCAATGCTCACGTTAAGCTAGCTCAATTTTCTATATTTTGACAAAATTTGAGACATAAATAGATACGACAAAGTGTCATGTAATCCAATCTATCCCGAACTGCGTGATGCCATGCATTATGCTTCATTTATAAGCCTTTACTCAATGAGCACAAATGATCAGTTTTGAATGATAACTTTAACTAGGCGATCAACTTGACATGTACGAATTAAATCGTCCGTAAGTTTTGATTTAGAGCTCAGAATAACACGAATCACATGCCCACGTTAGGCTAGCTCAATTCTCTATATTGTGACCAAATTTGACACAAAATAGATACTAAAAAGCATTTAAGTAATCCAATCTAGCCAAAACTGCGTGATGCCATGCATTATGCTTCATATATAAGCCTTTACTCAATGAGCACCAATGATCAGTTAAGAATGATCAATTTAACTGGCCGATCAACTTGACATGTCTGCACTAAATCGTCCCAAAGTTTTGAGTTAGAGCTCTGAATGACACGAATCCAATGCCCACGTTAACCCAACTCAGTTTTCTCTATTTTGACAAGATTTGAGGCAAAAATAGATACGAAAAAGCATTCAAGTAATCCAATGTAGCAAAAACCCCGTGATACCATGCATTACGCTTCATTTGAAAGCATTTACTCAATGAGCACCAATGATGAGTTAAGAATGATCACTTTAACTGTCCGATCAACTTGACATGTCCGCACTAAATCGTCCGTAACTTTTGATTGAGAGCTCCGAATGACACGAATCCAATGCCCACGTTAAGCTAACTCAATTCTCTATTTTTGGACAAAATGTGAGAGAGAAATAGGGACGAAAAAGCATCCAAGTAATCCAATCTATTCCGAACGGCGTGATACCATGCATTATGCTTTGATTTGTAAGCCTTTACTCAATGAGCACAAATGATGAGTTTATAAAGATAGCTTTAAATACGCGATCAACTTGACATGTCCGCATTAAATCGTCCGTAACTTTGATTTAGAGCTAAGAATAACATGAATCTGATGCCCACGTTAAGATAGCCCAATTTTCGATATTGTGACAAAATTTGACACAAAAATAGATACGGATAAGTGTTCAAGTAATCCAATCTAGCCAAAATTGCGTGATGTCATGCATTATGCTTCAGTTATAAGACTTTACTCAATGAGCACTAATAATCAGTTTAGATTGATCACTTTAACTGACCGATCAACTTGACATTTCCGCACTAAATCGTCTCTAACTTTTGATTTTGAGCTAAGAATGACACAAATCCAATGCCCACGTTAAACTAGCTCAATTCTCATGTTGTAACAAAATTTGAGACAGAAATAGATACAAAAAAGCGTTCAAGTAATCTAGTCTAGCCAAAACAGCATGATGCCATGCATTATTCTTCATTTATAAGCCTTTACTCAATGAGCACAAATGATCAGTTTAGAATGATCAATTTAACTGGCCGATCAACTTGACATGTCCACTCTAAATAGTCCCTAACTTTTGATTTAGTGCTCTGAATGACATGTATCCAATGCTCACTTTAAGCTAGCTCAATTCTGTATGTTGTGACAAAATTTGAGATAGAAATAGATACAAAAACGCGTTCAAGTAAACCAATCAATATTGAACTGCGTGATGTCATGCATTATGCATCATTTGTAAGCCTTTACTTAATGAGCATCAATGATCATCTAAGAATGATTACTTTAACTGGCCGATCAACATGACGTGTCTGCACTAAATCGTTCGTAACTTTTGATTTATAGATCAGAATGACATTAATCCAATACCCACGTTAAGCTAGCTCAGTTTTCTATATTGTGACGAAATTTGTGACTGAAATAGATACAACAAAGCGTCCAACTAATCCAGTCTACCCCGAACTGCGTGATGTCATGCATTATGCATCATTTATAAGCCTTTACTCAATGAGCACCAATGATCCGTTTAGAATGATCACTTTAACTGGGCGATCAAATTGACATGTCCGCACTAAATCGTCCATAACTTTTGATTTAGAAGTCAAAATAATACGATTTCGATGCCCAAGTTAAACTAGCTTAATTTTCTATATTGGGATAAAATTTGAGACTAAAATAGATACGACAAAGTGCCCATGTAATCCAATATATCCCGAACTGCATGATGTCATAGATTATGCTTCATTTATAAGTCTTTACTTAATGAGCACCAATGATCAGTTAAGAATAATCACTTTAACTATCTGATCAACTTTACACATGTGAACTAAATCGTTCGTAACTTTTGATTTAGAGCTCAGAATGACACGAATCCAATGCCCACGTTAAGCTAGCTCAATTTTTTATATTGTGACAAAATTTGAGACAGAAATAGATACAACAAAGTGTCCAGGTATTCCTATCTATCCCGAACTGAGTGATGCAGTGCATTATGCTTCATTTATAAGCCTTTACTCAATGAGCAAAAATGATCAGTTTAGAAAGATAACTTTAACTAGGAGATCAATTTGACATTTCTGCATTAAATCATCTGTATTTAGAGCTTAGAATAACATGAAACCAATTCCCACGTTAGGCTAGCTCAATTTTCTATGTTGTGACCAAATTTGACACAAAATAGATAAGAAAAAGTGTTCAATTAATCCAAGGTAGCCAAAACTATGTGATGCCATGCATTATGCTTCATTTATAAGCCTTTACTCAATGATCACCAATGATCACTTTAACTGGCTGATCAACTAGATATGTCCGCACTAAATCGTCCGTAACATATGATTGATAGCTCGGAATGACACGAATCCAATGCCCACGTCTGCAACTTTTGATTTAGAGCTCAAAATGACATGATTCCAATGCTCACGTTAAGCTAGCTCAATTTTCTATATTTTGACAAAATTTGAGACAGAAATAGATAAGAAGAAGCGTACAAGGAATCCAATCTATACCTAACTGCGTGATGTCATGCATTATGCTTCATTTGTAAGCATTTACTCAATGAGCACCAATGAGCAGTTTAGAATTATAACTTTAACTGGCTGATCATTTTGACATGTCCGCACTAAATCGTCCATAAATTTTGATTTAGAGATCAGAATGACATGAATCCAATGCCCACATCTTACTAGCTCAATTTTCTATATTGTGACAAAATTTGTGACTGAAATAGATACGACAAAGCTTCCAAGTAATCCAATCTACCACGAACTACGTGATGTCATGCATTATGCATTATTTATAAGCTAGGTCAATTTTCTATATTGTGATAAAATTTCGGACAGAAATAGGTACGACAAAGTTTCAATGTAATCCAATCTATCCCGAACTACGTGATGCAATGCATTATGCTTATTTATAAGCATTTACTCAATGAGCACAAATGATCAGTTTAGAATGATGACTTTAACTAGGGGATCAACTTGACATGTCCGCATTAAATCATTTGTAAGTTCTGATTTAGAGCTCAGAATAACACGAATCCAATGCCCACGTTAATCAAGCTCAATTTTATATATTGTGAACAAATTTGACACAAATAGATTCGAAAAAGCGTTCAAGTAATCCAATATAGCCAAAACTTCGTGATGTCATGCATTATGCTTCATTTATAAGCCTTTACTCAATGAGCACCATTGATCAGTTAAGAATGATCACTTTAACTGGCCGATCAACTTGACACGTCCGTACTAAATAGTCCATAAGTTATGATTTATAGCTCAGAATGACACGAATCGAAAGCCCATGTTAAGCTAGCTCAATTTTCTATATTGTGAGAAAATTTGAGACTAAAATAAATACGACAAAGCGTCCAAATAATCCAATCTATCCCAAACTACGTGATGTCATGTATTATTCATCATTTATAAGCCTTTACTCAATGAGCACCAATTATCAGTTTAGAATGATCGCTTTAACTGGCCGATCAACTTGACATGTTCGCACTAAATCGTCCATAACTTTTGATTTAGAGCTCAAAATAAGAAGAATCCAATGCCCACGTTAAGCTAGCTCAATTTTCTATATTGTGACAAAATTTGAGACATAAATAGATACGACAAAGTGTCATGTAATCCAATCTATCCCGTACTGCGTGATGCCATGCATTATGCTTCATTTATAAGTCTTTACTCAATGAGCACAAATGATCAGTTTTGAATGATAACTTTAACTAGGCGATCAACTTGACATGTACGCATTAAATCGTCCGTAAGTTTTGATTTAGAGCTCAGAATAACACGAATCACATGCCCATGTTAGGCTAGCTCAATTCTCTACATTGTGACCAAATTTGACACAAAATGGATACTAAAAAGCGTTTAAGTAATCCAATCTAGCCAAAACTGCGTGATGCCATGCATTATACTTCATATATAAGCCTTTACTCAATGAGCACCAATGATCAGTTAAGAATGATCAATTTAACTGGCCGATCAACTTGATATGTCCGCACTAAATCGTCCGTAAGTTATGATTTATAGCTCTGAATGACACGAATCCAATGCCCACGTTAAGCTAGCTCAATTTTCCATACTGTGACAAAATTTGAGGAAAAAAATAGATTAAAAAACCGTTCAAGTAATCCAATCTAGCCAAAACTGCATGAGCCCATGCATTATTCTTCATTTATAAGTCTTTACTCAATGAGAACCAATGATAAGTTTAGAATGATCACTCTGACTTGCTGATAACCTTGACATGTCCGCAATAAATTGTCCGTAACTTTTGATTTAGAGCTCAGAATGAAACGAATCCAATGCCGACGTTAAGCTAGCTCAATTTCTATGTTTTGACAAGATTTGAGGCAAAAATAGATACGAAAAAGCATTCAAGTAATCCAACCTAGCAAAACTCCGGGATGCCATGCATTATGCTTCATTAATAACCATTTACTCAATGAGCACCAATGATCAGTTAAGAATGATCACTTTAACTGGCCGATCAACTTGACATGTCCGCATTAAATTGTCCGTAACTTATGATTTATAGCTCCATATGACATGAATCCAATGCCCACGTTAAGCTAGCTCAACTTTCTATATTGAGACAAAACTTGAGGTAGAAATAGATACGACAAAGTGTTCAAGTAATCCAATCTGGCCAAAACTCCGTGATGCCATGCATTATGCTTCATTTATAAGCCTTTACTCAATGAGCACAAATGATCAGTTTAGAATGATCAATTTAACTGGCCGATCAACTTGACATGTCCGCAATAAATTGTCCATAACTTTTGATTTAGAGCTCAGAATGAAACGAATCCAATGCCCACACTAAGCTAGCTCAATTTTCTATATTGTGACAAAACATGAGCCAGAAATAGATATCACAAAGCGTCCAAGTAATCCAATCTATCCCGAATTGCGTGATGTCATGTATTATGCATCATTTATAAGCCTTTATTCAATGAGCACCAATGATCAGTTTAGAATGATCACTTTAGCTGGCCGATCAACTTGACATGATCGCAGTAACTCGTCTGTAACTTTTGATTTAGAGCTCAAAATGACATGATTCCAATGCTCACGTTAAGCTAGCTCAATTTTCTATATTTTGACAAAATTTGAGACAGAAATAGATAAGAAGAAGCGTACAAGGAATCCAATCTGTACCTAACTTCGTGATGTCGTGCATTATGCTTCATTTGTAAGCATTTACTCAATGTGCACCAATGATCAGTTTAGAATTATCACTTTAACTGGCTGATCATTTTGACATGTCCGCACTAAATCGTCCATAAATTTTGATTTAGAGATCAGAATGACATGAATCCAATGCCACGTCTTACTAGCTCAATTTTCTATATTGTGACAAAATTTGTGACTGAAGTAGATACGACAAAGCTTCCAAGTAATCCAATCTACCACGAACTATGTGATGTCATGCATTATGCATTATTTATAAGCCTTTACTCAATAAGCACCAATGATCAGTTTAGAATAATCACTTTAACTGGCCAATCAACTTGACATGTCCGCACTAAATCGTCCGTAACTTTAATTTAGAATTCAAATAAGACGATTCCAATTCCCATGTTAAACTAGTTTAATTTTCTATTTTGTAACAAAATTTGAGACTGAAAGAGATACGAAAAAGTGTCCACGTAATCCAATATATCCCGAACTGCATGATGCCATGCATTATGCTTCATTTATAAGCCTTTAGTTAATGAGCACCAATGATCATCTTAGAATGATAACTTTAACTAGGCGATCAATTTGACATGCACGCATTAAATCATCCGTACTTAGAACTCAGAATAACATGAATCCAACGCCCACATTAAGGTATCTCAATTTTTTATATTGTGACCAAATTTGACACAAAATAGATACGAAAAAGCGTTCAAGTAATCCAATCTAGCCAAAATTACGTGATGCCATGCATTATGCTTCATTTATAAGCCTTTACTCATTGAGCACCAATGATCACTTTAACTAGCCGATCAACTTGACACTTCCGCACTAAATCGTCTGTAACATATGATTTATAGCTCAGAATGATCAGAATCCAATGCCAACGTTAAGCTAGCTAAATTTCCTATATTGTGACAAAATTTCAGACAAAAATATATTCAAAAAGTGTTTAAGTAAGCCAATCTATCCAAAACTGCATGATGCCATGCATTATGTTTCATTTATTAGCCTTTACTTAATGAGCACCAATGATTAGTTTAAAATGATCACTTTAACTGGCCGATCAACTTGACATGTCCGCACTAAATCGTCCCTAACTTTTGATTTAGCACTTAGAATGACACGAATCCAATGCCACGTTAAGCTATCTCAATTCTCTATGTTGTAACAAAATTTGAGACAGAAATAGATACAAAAAGCATTCAAGTAATCCAATCTTGCCAAAACTGCATGATCCCATGCATTATGCTTCATTTATAAGCCTTTACGCAATGAGCACAAATGATCAGTTTAGAATGATCACTTTAACTGGCCGATCAACTTGACATGTCTGCACTTAATCATCCCAAACTTTTGAGTTAGAGCTCTGAATGACACGAATCCAATGCCCATGTTAACCCAACTCAGTTTTCTCTATTTTGACAAGATTTGAGGCAAAAATAGATACGAAAAAGCATTCAAGTAATCCAATGTAGCAAAAACCCCGTGATACCATGCATTACGCTTCATTTAAAAGCATTTACTCAATGAGCACCAATGATCAGTTAAGAATGATCACTTTAGCTGTCCGATCAACTTGACATGTCCGCACTAAATCGTCCGTAACTTTTGTTTGAGAGCTCCGAATGACACGAATCCAATGCCCACGTTAAGCTAACTCAATTCTCTATTTTTGGACAAAATGTGAGACAGAAATAGGGATGAAAAAGCATCCAAGTAATCCAATCTATTCCGAACTGCATGATACCATGCATTATGCTTGATTTGTAAGCCTTTACTCAATGAGCACAAATGATGAGTTTATAAAGATAGCTTTAACTACGCGATCAACTTGACATGTCCGCACTAAATCGTCCGTAACTTTGATTTAGAGCTCAGAATAACATGAATCCGATGCCCACGTTAAGATAGCCCAATTTTCGATATTGAGACAAAATTTGACACAAAAATAGATACGGATAAGTGTTCAAGTAATCCAATCTAGCCAAAATTGCGTGATGTCATGCATTATGCTTCAGTTATAAGACTTTACTCAATGAGCACCAGTAATCAGTTTAGAATGATCACTTTAACTGACCGATCAACTTGACATTACTGCAGTAAATCGTCCCTAACTTTTGATTTTGAGCTAAGAATGACACGAATCCAATGCGCACGTTAAACTAGCTCAATTCTCATGTTGTAACAAAATTTGAGACAAAAATAGATACAAAAAAGCGTTCAAGTAATCTAGTCTAGCCAAAACAGCATGATGCCATGCATTATTCTTCATTTATAAGCCTTTACTCAATGAACACAAATGATCAGTTTAGAATGATCAATTTAACTGGCCGATCAACCTGACATGTCCACTCTAAATAGTCCCTAACTTTTGATTTAGTGCTCTGAATGACACGTATCCAATGCTCACTTTAAGCTAGCTCAATTCTGTATGTTGTGACAAAATTTGAGATAGAAATAGATACAAAAACGCGTTCAAGTAAACCAATCAATATTGAACTGCGTGATGTCATGCATTATGCATCATTTGTAAGCCTTTACTTAATGAGCATCAATGATCATCTAAGAATGATTACTTTAACTGGCCGATCAACATGACGTGTCTGCACTAAATCGTTCGTAACTTTTGATTTATAGATCAGAATGACATTAATCCAATACCCACGTTAAGCTAGCTCAGTTTTCTATATTGTGACGAAATTTGTGACTGAAATAGATACAACAAAGAGTCCACGTAATCCAGTCTACCCCGAACTGCGTGATGTCATGCATTATGCATCATTTATAAGCCTTTACTCAATGAGCACCAATGATCAGTTTAGAATGATCACTTTAACTGGGTGATCAAATTGACATGTCCGCACTAAATCTTCCGTAACTTTTGATTTAGAAGTCAAAATAATACGATTCCGATGCCCACCTTAAACTAGCTTAATTTTCTATATTGTGATAAAATTTGAGACTAAAATAGATACGACAAAGTGCCCATGTAATCCAATATATCCCGAACTGCATGATGTCATAGACTATGCTTCATTTATAAGTCTTTACTTAATGAGTACCAATGATCAGTTTAGAATAATCACTTTAACTTGCTGATCAACTCTACACATGTGAACTAAATCGTTCGTATCTTTTGATTTAGAGCTCAGAATGACACGAATCCAATGCCCACGTTAAGCTAGCTCTAGTTTTTATATTGTGACAAAATTTGAGACAGAAATAGATACAACAAAGTGTCCATGTATTCCTATCTATCCCGAACTGAGTGATGCCGTGCATTATGCTTCATTTATAAGCCTTTACTCAATGAGCAAAAATGATCAGTTTAGAAAGATAACTTTAACTAGGCGATCAATTTGACATTTCTGCATTAAATAATATGTATTTAGAGCTTAGAATAACATGAAACCAATGCCCACGTTAGGCTAGCTCAATTTTCTATGCTGTGACCAAATTTGACACAAAATAGATAAGAAAAAGTGTTCAATTAATCCAAGGTAGCCAAAACTGCGTGATGCCATGCATTATGCTTCATTTATAAGCCTTTACTCAATGAGCACCAATGATCACTTTAACTGGCTGATCAACTAGATATGTCCGCACTAAATCGTCCGTAACATATGATTGATAGCTCAGAATGACACGAATCCAATGCCCACGTTAAGCTAGCTAAATTTCTAATATTCTGACAAAATTTCAGACATAAATAGATTCAAAAAAGCGTTAAAGTAAGCCAATTTAGCCAAAAAAACTTCATGATGCCATGCATTATGCTTCATTTATTAGCCTTCACTCAATGAGCACTTGTGATCAGTTTAAAATGATCACTTTAACTGGCCGATCAGCTTGATGTGTACGCACTAAATCGTCCCTAACTTTTGATTTAGAGCTTAGAATTACACATATCCAATGCCTACGTTAAGCTAGCTCAATTCTCTATGCTGTAACAAAATTTGAGATAGAAATAGATACAAAAAGCATTCAAGTAATCCAATCTAGCCAAAACTGAATGATCCCATGCATTATGCTTCATTTATAAGCCATTACTCTATAAGCACAAATGATCAGTTAAGAATGATCACTTTAACTGACTGATCAACTTGACATGTCTGCACTAAATCATCTGTAACTTTTGATTTAGAGCTCTGAATGACGCAAATCCAATGCCCACGTTAAGCTAGTTCAATTTTCTATTGGCAAAATTTAAGGCATAAATAGATACGACAAAGCATTCAAGTAATCCAATTTATCCCAAACTGCGTGATGTCATCCATTATGCATCATTTATAAGTCTTTACTCAATGAGCACCAATAATCAGCTAAGAATGATCACTTTAACTGGCCGATCAATTTGACATGACTGTACTAAATCGTCTGTAACTTTTCATTTAGAGCTCAGAATAACACGAATCCAATGGCCACGTTAAGCTAGCTCAATTTTTCAATATTGTGACAAAATTTGAGACAAAAATAGATACATTAAATTGTTCAAAATAATCCAATCTATTCTGAACTACGTGATGTCGTGCATTAAACTTCATTTATAAGCTTTTACTCAATGAGCACCAATGTTCAGTTTAGAATAATCACTTTAACTTCCGATCAACTTGACATGTCTGCACTAAATCGTCCAAAACTTTTGATTTAGAGCTCAGAATGACACGAATCCAATGCCCACGTTAAGCTAGACCAATTTTTCATATTATGACAAAATTTGACAAAGAAATAGATACGACAAAGTTTCCATGTAATCCAATCTATCCCAAACTCAGTGATGCGATGCATTATACTTCATTTATAAGCCTTTACTCAATGAGCACAACTGATTGGTTTAGAATGATAACTTTAACTAGGCGATCAACTTGACATGTCCGCATTAAATGGCCCATAACTTTTGATTTCGATCTCAGAATAGCACGGATCCAATGCCCACGTTAACCTAGCTCAATTTTCTATATTGTGACCAAATTTGACATAAAAATAGATATGAGAAACCGTTCAAGTAATCCAATCTATCCAAAACTGTATGATTCCATGCATTACGCTTCATTTAGAAGCCTTTAAACAATGAGCACCATTGATCAGTTTAAAATGATCACTTTAACTGGCCGATCAACTTGACATGTCCGGACTATATCGTTCATAACTATTGGTTTAGAGTTTAGAATGCACGAAACTAATGCCCACGTTAAGCTAGCTCAATTCTCTATGTTGTAACAAAATTTGAGATCGCAATAGATACAACAAAGTGTCCATGTAATCCAATCTATCCGAAGTGCGTGATGCCATGCATTATGCTTCATTTATAAGCCTTTACTCAATGAGTACAAATGATCAGTTTAGAATGATAACTTTAACTAAGAGATCAACTTGACATATCTGGACTAAATCGTCCGTAACTTTTAATTTAGAGCTCAGAATAACAAGAATCCAATGCCTACGTTAAGGTAGCTCAATTTTCAATATTGTGACAAAAATTGACACCAAAATAGATACGAAATGCGTTCAAGTAATCCAATATAGCCAAAACTGTGTGATGCCATCCGTTATGATTCATATATAAGCCTTCACTCAATGAGCATCAATGATTAGTTTAGAATAATCACTTTAATTGGTAGATCAACTTGTTATATCCGCACTAAATCATCACTAACTTTTGATTTTGAGCTCAGAATGACACGAATTCAATGCCCACGTTCAAATAGATCAATTCTCTAGGTTGTGACAAAATTTGAGACGAAAATTGATAAGATAAAGTGTTCATGTAATTAAATCTATCCCAAATTTTGTGATGCCATGCATTATGCTTCATTTATAAGCATTTACTCAATGAGCACCAATGATTAGTTAAGAATAATCATTTTATCTGGCCGGTCAACTTAACATTTCCGCACTAAATCGTCCACAACTTTTGATCTATAGCTCAGAATAATACGAATCCAATGTCCACGTTAAGCTAGCTTAAGTTTCTAAATTTTTACAAAATTTAACACAAAAACAGATATGAAATAGCAATCAAGTAATCCAATCTAGAAAAAACTGCGTGATGCCATGCATTATGCTTCATTTATAAGCCTTTAATCAATGAGCAACAATGATCAGTTTAGGATGATCACTTTAACTGGCCGATCAACTTGACATGTCCACACTAAATTGTCCATAACTTTTGATTTATAGCTCAAAATGACACGAATCCAATGCCCATTTTAAGCCTGCTCAATTCTCTATGATGTGACAAAATTTAAGACAAAAATACATTCAAAAAGCGTTCAAGTAATCCAATATAGCCAAAACTGGATGATGCCATGCATTATTCTTCATTTATAAGCTGTTACTCAATGAAAACAAATGATCAATTTAGAATGATCACTTTAACTGGCCGATTAACTTGACATGTCCTCACTAAATCGTCCCTAAATTTTTATTGAGAGCTCAAAATTACACGAATCCAATACCCACATTAAGCTAACTCAATTCTCTAGTTTTAGGCAAAATGTGAGATAGAAATAGGGACAAAAAAGCATCCAAGTATTCCAATCTATCCCGAAGTGCATGATGCCATGCATTTGTAAGTCTTTACTCAATGAGCACAAATGATCAGTTTATAATGATAACTTTAACTACGCGATCAACTTAACATGTCCGCACTAAATCGTCCCTAACTTTTATTTAGAGCTCAGAATAACATGAATCTGATGTCCACGTTAAGATAGCTCAATTTTCGGTATTGTGACAAAATTTGACACAAAAATAGATACGGATAAGCGTTCAAGTAATCCAATCTATGCAAAACTGCGTGATGCCATGCATTATGCTTCATTTATAAGCCTTTACTCAATGAGCACCAATGATCAGTTTAGAATGATCACCTTAACTGGCCGATAAACTTGACATTTCCGCACTAAATTGTCCCTAACTTTTTATTTTGAGCTCAGAATGACACGAATCCAATGCACACGTTAAACTATCTCAATTCTCTATGTTGTAACAAAATATGAGATAGAAATAGATACAAAAAAGCATTCAAGTAATCCAATCTAGCAAACACTGCATGATGCCATGCATTATTCTTTATTTATAAGCCTTTACTCAATGAGCACAAATGATCAATTTAGAATGATGACTTTTACTGGCCGATCAACTTGACATGTCCTCACCAAATTGTCCGTAACTTTTGATTTAGAGCTCAGAATGACACGAATTCAATGCCCACGTTCAAATAGCTCAATTCTCTATGTTGTGACAAAATTTGAGACGAAAATTGATAAGATAAATTGTTCATGTAATGAAATCTATCCCAAATTTTGTGATGCCATGCATTATGCTTCATTTATAAGCATTTACTCAATGAGCACCAATGATTAGTTAATAATAATCATTTTATCTGGCCGGTCAACTTTACATTTCCGCACTAAATCGTCCGCAACTTTTGATCTATAGCTCAGAATAATACGAATCCAATGTCCATGTTAAGCTAGCTTAAGTTTCTATATTTTTACAAAATTTAACACAAAAATAGATACAAAATAGCGATCAAGTAATCCAATCTAGAAAAAACTGTGTGATGCCATGAATTATGCTTCATTTATAAGCCTTTACTCAATGAGCAACAATGATAAGTTTAGGATGATCACTTTAACTGGCCGATCAACTTGACATGTCCACACTAAATTGTCCATAACTTTTGATTTAGAGCTCAAAATGACACGAATCCAATGCCCATTTTAAGCCTGCTCAATTCTCTATGATGTGACAAAATTTTAGACAAAAATACATTCAAAAAGCGTTCAAGTAATCCAATATAGCCAAAACTAGATGATGCCATGCATTATTCTTCATTTATAAGCTGTTACTCAATGAAAACAAATGATCAATTTAGAATGATCACTTTAACTGGCCGATTAACTTGACATGTCCTCACTAAATCGTCCCTAAATTTTTATTGAGAGCTCAAAATTACACGACTCCAATACCCACGTTAAGCTAACTCTATTCTCTATTTTTGGGCAAAATGCGAGATAGAAATAGGGACAAAAAGTGTCCAAGTATTCCAATCTATCCCGAAGTGCATGATGCCATGCATTTGTAAGCCTTTACTCAATGAGCACAAATGATCAGTTTATAATGATAACTTTAACTACACAATCAACTTGACATGTCCGCACTAAATTTTCCCTAACTTTTGTTTAGAGCTCAGAATAACATGATTCCGATGTCCACGTTAAGATAGCTCAATTTTCGGTATTGCGACAAAATTTGACACAAAAATAGATATGGATAAGCGTTCAAGTAATCCAATTTATGCAAAACTGCGTGATGCCATGCATTATGCTTCATTTTTAAGCCTTTACTCAATGAGAACCAATGATCAGTTTAGAATGATCACCTTAACTGGCCGATCAACTTGACATTTCCGCACTAAATTGTCCCTAACTTTTTATTTTGAGCTCAGAATGACACGAATCCAATGCACACGTTAAACTAGCTCAATTCTCTATGTTGTAACAAAATTTGAGGCAGAAATAGATACAAAAAAGCGTTCAAGTAATCCAATCTAGCAAACACTGCATGATGCCATGCATTATTCTTTATTTATAAGCCTTTACTCAATGAACACAAATGATCAATTTAGAATGATGACTTTTACTGGCCGATCAACTTGACATGTCCTCACCAAATCGTCCGTAACTTTTGATTTAGAGCTCAGAATGACACGAACTCAATGCCCACGTTAAGCTAGCCCAATTCTCTATGTTGTGACAAAATATGAGATAGTAATAGATACAAAAAATCGTTCAAGTAATCCAATCAATTCCGAACTGCATGATGCCATGCATTATGAATCATTAATAAGGCTTTACTCAATGAGCACCAATGATCAGGTAAGAATGATCACTTTTTATGGCCCATCAACTTGAAATTTCTACACTAAATCGTCTGTAACTTTTGATTTAGAGCTCAGAATGACAAGAATCCAATGCCCACGTTAACCTAGCTCAATTTTCTATATTGTGACAAAATTTGAGACAAAAATAGATACAATAAATTGTATAAATAATCCAATCTATTCTGATCTACATGATATCGTGCATTATGTTTCATTTAAAGCCTTTACTCAATTAGCACCAATGATCAGTTTAGAATGATCACTTTAACTGGCTGATCAACTTGACATATCCGGACTAAATCATCCCAAGCTTTTGATTTAGAGCACAAAATGATACGAATTCAATGCCCACATTAAGTTAGCTCAATTTTTTATGTTGTAACAAAATTTGAGATAGAAACAGATACAAAAAAGAGATCAAGTAATCTAATCAATCCCAAAATGCGTGATGTCATGCATTATGCATCATTTATAATCCTTTACTCAATGAGCACCAATGATCAGTTAAGAATGATCACTTTAATTGGCCGATAAACTTTATATGTCCGCACTAAATTGTCCCTTGCTTTCGATTTAGAGCTCACAATGAGATGAACCCAATGCCCACGTTAAGCCTGCTCAATTCTAAATGATGTGACAAAATTTAAGACAGAAATACATTCAAAAAAGCATTCAAGTAATCCAATCTATCCAAAACTGAATGATGACATGAATTATTCTTCATTTATAAGCTTTTACTCAATGAGAACTAATGATCAATTTAGAATGATCACTTTAACTGGCCGTTCAACTTGAAATGTCCACACTAAATCGCCCCTAAATTTTGATTGAGAGCTCAAAATGACCCAAATCCAATGCCCACGTTAAGCTAAGTCAATTCTCTATTTTTGGACAAAATGTGGGACAGAAGTAGGGATGCATTATGCGTCCATATATTCCAATCTAACCTGAACTGCGTGATGCCATGCATTATGCTTCATTTGTAAGCCTTTACTCAATGACCACAAATGATCAGTTTATAATGATAACTTTAACTACCCGATCAACTTGACATGTCCGCACTCAATTGTCTGTAACTTTAATTTAGAGCTCATAATAACATGAATCCGATGCCCACGTTAAGATTGCTAAATTTTTGGTATTGTGACAAAATTTGACACAAAAATAGATACAAATAAGCGTTCAAGTAATCCAGTCTAACCAAAACTGCATGATGCCATGCATTATGCTTCATTTATAAGTCATACTCAATGAGCACCAATGATCAGTTTAGAATGATCACTTTAACCGGCCGATCAACTTGACATTTCCGCACTAAATCATCCCTAACTTTTGATTTTTAGCTCAGAATGACACGAATCCAATGCATACGTTAAACTAGCTCAATTCTCTATGTTGTAGCAAAATTTGAAACAGAAATAGACACAAAAACGCGTTCAAGTAATCCAATCTATCCAAAACTGAATGGTGCCGTGCATTATTCTTTATTTCACAAATGATCAGTTTAGAATGATCACTTTAACTGGCTTATCAACTTGACATGTCCGCACTAAATCATCCTTAACTTCTGATTTAGAGCTCAGAATAACACGAATCCAATGCCCACATTAAGCTAGCTCAATTTTCTATTTTGTGACAAAAATTGACCCAGAAATAGATACGAAAATGCGTTCAAGCTAGTAATCCAATCTAGGGAAAACAGCGTGATGCCATGTATTATGATTCATTTATAAGCTTTCACTCAATGAGCACTAATGATAAGTTTAGAATGATCACTTTAACTGCCCGAGCAACTTGACATGTCTGCACTAAATCGTCCGTAACTTTTGATTTAGAGCTTAGAATGACACGAATCCAATGCCACGTTAAGCTAGCTCAATTTCTATATTGTGACAAAATTTGAGGCAGAAATAGATACGAAAACGCGTCCATGTAATCCAATCTATCCTGAACTGTGTGATGTCATGCATTATGCATCATTTATAAGCCTTTAATCAATGAGCACCAATGATCAGTTTAGAATGATCACTTTAACTGGCCCATCAACTTGACATGTCTGCACTAAATCGTCCGTAACTTTTGATTAACATCTCAGAATGACACGAATCCAATGCCCACGTTCAAATAATCCAATTTATCGTGAACTACGTGATGTCATGCATTATGCTTCATTTATAGGCTTTTACTCAATGAGCACTAGTGATCAGTTTAGAATGATCATTTTAACTGGCCGATCAACTTTACATGTATGCACTAAATTGTCGGTATATTTTTATTTAGAGCTCACAATAACATGAATCCAATTTGCACGTTAAGCTAGCTCAATTTTCTATATTGTGACAAAATTTCAGACAGAAATAGATACGACAAAGAGTTCAAGTAATCCAATATATTCCAAACTGCGTGATGTCATGCATTATGCTTCATTTGTAAGCCTTTTACTCAATGAGCACCAATGATCAGTTTAGAATGATCACTTTAACTGGCCAATCAACTTGACATGTCTGCACTAAATCGTCCGTAACTTTTGATTTACAGCTCAGAATAACAAGAACCCAATGCCCACATTAAGCTAGCTCAATTTTCTATATTGTGACAAAATTTATACACAAATAGATATGAAATGCGTTCAAGTAATCCAATCTAGCGAAAACTGCGTGATGCCATGCATTATGATCCATTTATAAGCCTTTACTCAATGAGCTCCAATGATGAGTTTAGAATGATCACTTTAATAGGCCGATCAACTTGACATATCCGTACAAAATTGTCCCTAACTTTTGATTTAGAACTCAGAATGACACGAATTCAATGGCCACGTTAAGCTAGCTCAAATTTCTATATTTTGAAAAAAATTTAGACATAAATAGATACGACAAAGTTTCCATGTAATCCAATCTATCCCGAGCTGGGTGTTGCTAGGCATTAGGCTTCATTTATAAGCCTTTACTCAATGAGAACAAATGATCAGTTTAAAATAATAACTTTAACTAGGCGATCAATTTAACATGTCCGCACTAAATCGTCCGTAACTTTTGCTATATAGCTCAGAATAACACGAATCCAATGTCCACATTAAGCTAGCTAAATTTTCTATATTGTGACAAAATTTGACGCAAAATAAATACGAAAAAGCGTTCAAGTAATCCAATATAGCCAAAACTGCATGATGCCATGCATTATGCTTCATTTATAAGCCCTTTCTCAATGAGCACCAAAGCTCAGTTTAGAAAGATAACTTTAACTGGCCGATCAACTTGACATGTCCGCACTAAATCGTCCCTCACTAGCTCAATTCTCTATGTTGTGACAAAATTTGAGGAACAAATAGGTACAAAAATGAGTTCAAGTAATCCAATCTAACCAAAACTACATGATGCCATGCATTATGGTTCAGTTATCATCATTTACTCAATGAGAACAGATGAGCAGTTTAGAATGATAACTTCAACTGGCCGATCAATTTTACATGTCCACACTAAATTGTCTCTAACTTTTAGTTTAGAGCTCAGAATGACATGAATCCAATGCCCACGTTATGCTAGCTGAATTCTCTATGTTGTGAAAACATTTGAGACAGAAATAGATACAAAATGTAAGAATATTGAGATTATAGAGGAGAAATGTGAAGAATTGAATCTGAAAACTCAAAGAGAAGTATGAGAAAATGAGAAATGACTTAGACTTATGGAGAAGAATCTCCTAAGAGTATATTATACATTGAGTCTTTACAGCCCTTTTATAGAGGATTTACAATGTGAACACAAAAGAAAACGAATTCAAACTTGTGGATGAGTTTGAATAGAGGAGGAGCCTGTCAACAACCAATGAGAAGAGAGGAGACAGCATGGGCATGACTGTTTGGTGTGGTTGCCAAGACTGTGTGCAGCATGGGCATGACTGTTTGGTGTGGTTGCCAAGACTGTGTGCAGCATGGGCATGACTGTTTCCACCTGGGCATGACTTTTCACCTTGATTCTTCTCCCAAGGTAGCTATTTAACCATTTCAACCATGTGGTTAATAATAACCCATCCTTTTTCATTTCCCTTGTTATTCAAACTGAATTTTCGTGCTCACACTTGCCTTGTAGGTCAAGATAGGTCTTATTTGATTTTCCTATGTCAATACTCCCCCTCAAGCTAAAGACTTTGGAATCACCCTAAAGTCTTAAACTTGGGAACCCAAGGCAACACCTCATTAAAAACCTTATTAAGGAAAACCACTTGGGACAAAACCTTAATAAGGGAAAAAGAGTGTGCTGCTCTTGGATTAGGAGACCTTTGATCATGGGTGTGATAAATCAACAAGCCCAAGTTTGCTAAAGATGTTCTTGCAAACTTTGAGAATTGCTGCCTTAGTGAAGATGTCAGCTAGTTGGTCTTCACTCCTTGTATAACATGGCAGAATGGTTCCATCTTGAACTTTCTCCCTAACCTTATGGCAGTCGATCTCTATGTGCTTGGTCCTCTCGTGAAACACTGAGTTTGAAGCTATGTGAATGGCTGCCTGATTATCACAATGGAAGGTAATTGGCCCTGGTTGTGCAATACCGAAATCTTTCAAGAGTGCTTTGAGCCAAGTTACTTCATTTGTCAGCTTCCTCATAGCCCTATATTCTGCTTCAGCACTAGAACATGATACCACCTTCTGCTTCTTAGTCTTCCAAGTGACTAAGTTCCCACCAACGAAGGTGCAATACCCAGTGGTTGATTTCCTATCCACCCTATCACCAGCCCAATCCGCATCACAATACCCGACAATCTCAGTGTTCCCATTCTTGCCCATCCATATACCTTGACCAGGAGATCCTTTGATGTATCTAAGGATCCTTTCTACCATGCTCCAATGATATACAGTAGGCTTTTGCATATGTTGACTTACTTGATTCACAGCAAAACACAAGTCTGGTCGTGTGAGGGTGAGGTAGATCAGCTTCCCAACTAGTCTCCTATACTGAGAAACATCCTTAAATAACTCATCAGCTTTCTCCCCTTTCCGTTGACCTTGTAGCCATCTTCAAGAGGAGTTTTGGCCGGTTTAGCCCCAAGCTTTCCCGTGTCTGTCAACAGATCAAGAGCATACTTTCTTTGGGATAGAAAGAGCCCTTCTTGAGACCGACACACTTCAATACCCAAGAAGTACTTCAACTCTCCAAGATCCTTGATGTCAAATGATCTGTTTAAGAAGGCCTTTGTGGACTGAATTCCTTCCTTATCATCTCCTGTGATGATAATGTCATCCACATAAACCAAGACAGCCACGATTCCTTTGGAGTTTTGACGAGTGAACAAAGTATGATCTGAATGGGATTTCCTAAACCCATTATCAGTAAGTGTGGAGCTTAATTTGTGATACCAGGCCCTTGGTGACTGCTTCAACCCATATATTGCCTTCCTAAGTCTTAGAACCTGTCCCTCTTTGCAAAAATCTTCAAGGCCTGGTGGTGGAGTCATATACACTTCCTCTTCAAGTTCTCCTTGTAGGAATGCATTCTTGACATCCATTTGCCATAAGTCCCAAGTCAGATTCGTAGCTAGTGAAAGAACAACCCTTACAGTTTGTAGCTTAGCCACCGGTGCAAATGTATCAGTATAGTCCTCTCCATATGTCTGAGTGAAACCTCTTGCAACTAGACGTGCCTTGTACCTTTCTATGTCCCCATTGCTCTTATACTTGATGGTGAACACCCACTTGGAACTCACAGCCTTCTTGCCTTTGGGAAGTTCTTGTATATCCCATGTATGATTCCTTTCCATAGCTCCCTTCTCATCTCTTACTGCATCTAACCATTCTTTCTTGCTCTCAGCTTCTTCATAAGTCCTTGGAATCTGACTTTGTTCAATCTTTCCAAGGAATGCTTGATGACTAGATGGCAAGAGGTCAAGGGAACAAACAGCTTGTATGGGATGAGCCACGGCCTGGTTGTTGTAGAATACCCTAGTGTTCCTAAGTCTAGTACTCCTCCTTAAATGCTGAACAGGTGGTGCAGCCTCCTCTACAACCGTTTCCTCTTCCATTTGGTGAATAGGTTCCTCTATACCCACTTCCAAGTCGTCTTGTTCTTGATTTTGGGCCATAGCTTCTTCTTGGATTGGAGTTGGTTCTTGAGTTACCACCCTTGTTCATTCTCTTGGGTATCTTGTGAACTACTTAAGGTTCTTGTTTCTTCGTGTCTTGAATCCTTTGGCAGATCATTTCCCAAATGATTCAAGAGAAACCTCAAACTCGTAGCCAAATTAGAAGGTGACCTTGAGAGATCCTTCAATCCTTCCCAATCTTTCTGATCATAATAGCTTTGTTCTTCTATGAACTTGACATCTCTAGACACATATGTCCTGTTGTTGCTCGGATCATAGCACTTATAACCCTTTTGTGTTGTCGAATATCCAAGGAACATACACTTGATGCTCTTTGCCTCCAACTTGTTTCTTAGATCACCTGGAGCATACACAAAGCACACACACCCAAATACACGTAAATGATCAATGGAAGGTTTAGTTTTATTGAGTACCTCAAATGGGGATATATCTTGCAAGACTTTGGTTGGAATCCGATTGATGAGGTAGCAAGCAACCAAGACTGCATCTCCCAAAAACTTTTAGGAACATTGGTATGAAACATCATGGATCTTGCTACTTCCATTAAGTGTCGGTTCTTCCTTTCAGCAACTCCATTTTGTTGTGGTGTGTGTGGACAGCTAGTTTGATGTAGTATTCCATGTTTGTTTAGATGAGCTTTGAATCTTTGACTTGTGTATTCCCTCCATTATCTGATCTTAACACTTTGATCTTGGCATTGAATTGATTAGTAACATAATTATGAAAGTTTATAAATGCCTCATAAACCCTATCTTTAGATGGAAGTAATGTAACCCATGTATATTTCGATTTCTCATCTATAAAGGTCACAAAGTATTTATTCCTATCTCTAGACATGTAAGGTGAGGTCCAAACATCGGAATGTACTAAATCAAAGCAATGCTCATAAATTGTAGACGATTTAGGAAAAACAACACGACAATGTTTGCCAAGGATACAAGCCTCACAAACTGAGTGATCATAAGCGACATTAGGAATTATTAAGCTTAAAGCACGAGCATGAGGATGTCCTAATCTAGCATGCCATAAGACATCTTTATTAGCAAAAACACAGGATTTGAAAGCTAAGGAATCCAAATTGCTTGGAGGGTCTTCAAGAACATAGAGCTCATCTTGAGTTACACCACCTCCAAGTATCTTACCACTCTTAATATCCTGAAAGTAAACATTGTTAGGCCCAAATGTAACATTGCAATTGAGGTCTTTAGTAGCCTTTTGACAGAAACTAGATTAGACTTAAATTTAGGTACAAAGAATGCATTAGTTTCTTTGTCAAATAGTCTTAATTTTCCGGTTCCTTCAATTGGAATACCCTTACCATCAGCTATAGTTACTTGTCCTAGACATGGTTCAATGTTCTTTAACAACCTAGCATTGCTAATCATATGGTGAGAAGCACCTGAATCCACTACCAACTTATGATCTGGTTTATCAAGCGATTTATGGGAGTAGAGTGTGATACCGGAGAGTTTTGAGGCATAGGCCTTGATGAGATCCTCCAAGTCACTCTTCTTAACATACTCCATGGATACATTCATAGCTAGCTCCCCTCCTTGGTTGGATGAACTTGCCGGTTCAGTCGCAACCATTTGAGAGATGTTAGCCTTTGAATCCTTGAACCGGTTTGGCTTGAGATGAGGATGAAGTATCCAGCACTTGTCCTTGATGTGGCCATTCCTCTTACAATGCTCACACATCACACTCTTCCTATCCTCTTGCTTAAACACGCTTTTGTTGGCCATGACTAGTTCTCCTTTACCACCAAACAAACCAATGTTGCCTTGCTCCCTTTGAATCCGTGAGCACACCTCTTCGAAATCAGGGAGTTTTGGCTCTCTCAGGATGGACTTAATCACATCCTTAAAGGCTGGATTTAGGTTGAGAAGGAGCCCAAATATCTTGTCTTGTTCCTTCCTTTCATTAAGCACCTTTGGATCCATAGAACTTGGTCTCAACATGTCAAGCTCGGACCATGTTGACTGGAACTTGCCCAGGAATTTTGTGAACTCCATATCCTCTTGGTGTAGATCATTGAGAGCCTTCTTAACCTCATACACACGGCTGAGGTTTGAAACATCCCCATACACCCTCTTGAGAGTGTCCCAAAGAGACTTGGCAGTTTCACAATGTGAATAAGCTTCAAGAATGGATGGGTCCAATGAATTTTGGAGGAATCCAAGGACTGATTGATCTTCTTGGAACCACCTAGCTTCTTCTTTTCTTGTTGCCTCATCCTTCTTCTCCTTTGGATCATCTATAGATGGAGTATTATCCTCCAAGATGTGATTCCAAAGTCCTTTGCCACAAATGGCTGTCTTGATGGTTCTTGACCATAATGTGTAGTTCAAGCCTTTGAGAACTACTGCTATCACCGTAGGTTTCAGGCTGGAACTAATTTGAACTGTATCCTCCATTGTTAGGCTTTGAAGAGCTCAAAGGAAGCAGCTTTTATGGTTGAATGAAACCGTGAGTTTTTAGTCTAAAGACTGAGAGATTTTGACAGAATTTTAGATTAGAAACTGAGAGATTTGAGTAGAAAAGATAAGAGAATGATCTTATGCTCTGATACCATGTAAGAATATTGAGATTATAGAGGAGAAATGTGAAGAATTGAATCTGAAAACTCAAAGAGAAGTATGAGAAAATGAGAAATGACTTAGACTTATGGAGAAGAATCTCCTAAGAGTATATTATACATTGAGTCTTTACAGCCCTTTTATAGAGGATTTACAATGTGAACACAAAAGAAAACGAATTCAAACTTGTGGATGAGTTTGAATAGAGGAGGAGCCTGTCAACAACCAATGAGAAGAGAGGAGACAGCATGGGCATGACTGTTTGGTGTGGTTGCCAAGACTGTGTGCAGCATGGGCATGACTGTTTGGTGTGGTTGCCAAGACTGTGTGCAGCATGGGCATGACTTTTCCACCTTGATTCTTCTCCCAAGGTAGCTATTTAACCATTTCAACCATGTGGTTAATAATAACCCATCCTTTTTCATTTCCCTTGTTATTCAAACTGAATTTTCGTGCTCACACTTGCCTTGTAGGTCAAGATAGGTCTTATTTGATTTTCCTATGTCAATACAAAATACATTCAAGTAATCCAATCTAGCCAAAATTGCATGATGCCATGCATTATACTTCATTTATCAGCTTTCACTCAATCAGAGCAAATGATCAGATTAGAATGATCACTTTAACTGTCCGATCAACTTGACATGTCCGCACTAAATCGTCCGTAACTTTTGATTTAGAGCTCAGAATGATACGAATTCAATGCCCACGTTAACCTAGCTCAATTTTCTATATTGTGACAAAATATGAGGCAGAAATAGATACGAAACGCGTCCAAGTAATCCAATCTATCCCGAACTGCGTGATGTCATGCATTATGCATGATTTATAAGCCTTTAATCAATGAGCACCAATGATCAGTTTAGAATGATCACTTTGACTTGCCCATCAACTTGACATGTCTACACTAAATCGTCCGTAACTTTTGATTTAGAGCTTGGAATGACACGAATCCAATGCCCACGTCAAGGTAGCTCAATTTTCTATATTGTCACAAAAGTTTAGACAGAAATAGATACCACAATGCGTTCAAATAATCCACTCTATCTTGAACTACGTGATGTCATGCATTATTCTTCATTTATAGGCTTTTACTCAATGAGCACCAGGGATCAGTTTAGAATGATCACTTTAACTGGCTGATCAACTTTAAATGTATGCACTAAATCGTCTGTATATTTTGATTTAGAGCTCAAAATGACATGAATCCAATGCCCACGTTAAGCTAGCTCAATTTTCTATATTGTAACAAAATTTGAGACAGAAATAGATACGACAAAGAGTCCAAGTAATCCAATCTATTCAGAACTCCATGATGTCAAGCATTATGCTTCATTTGTAAGCCTTTTATTCAATGAGCACCAATGATCTATTTAGAATGATCACTTTAGCTGGCCAATCAACTTCACATGTCTGCACTAAATCATCCGTAACTTTTGATTTAGAGCTCAAAATAACACGAATCCAATGCAAACATTAAGCTAGCTCAATTTTCTATATTGTAACAAAAATTGATACAAAAATAGATATGAAATGAGTTCAAGTAATCCAATTTAGCGAAAACTGCATGATGGCATGCATTATGATTCATTTATAAGCCTTTACTCAATGAGCACCAATGATGAGTTTAGAATGATCACTTTAACGGGCTAATCAACTTGACATATCCGTACTAAATTGTCCGTAAATTTTGATTTAGAGCACAGAATGACATGAATCCAATGCCCACGTTAAGCTAGCTAAATTCTCTATGTTGTAACAAAATTTGTGATAGAAACAGATACAAAAAAGTGTTCAAGTAATCCAATCTAGCCAAAACCGCATGATGCCATGCATTATGGTTCATTTATAATCCTTTACTAAATGAGCACAAATGATCAGTTTAGAATCATCACTTTAATTAGGCGATGAACTTGACATGTCCAGACTAAATCATCCGTAACTTTTGATACATAGCTCCGAATATCACGAATCCAATGTCCACGTTAAGCTAGCTAAGTTTTCTTTATTGTAACAAAATTTGACAGAAAATAGATACGAAAAAGCGTTCAAGTAATGCAATATAGCCAAAACTGCGTGATGCCATGCATTATGCTTCATTTATAAGCCTTTTCTCAATGAGCACCAATGCTCAGTTTAGAATGATCACTTTAACTGGACGATCAACTTCAGATGTCCGCACTAAATTATCCCCTACTTTTGATTTAGAGCTCAGAAGGACACGAATCCAATGCCCACGTTAAGCTAGCTCAGTGTTTTATATGCGAAAAAATTTGAGACAAAACTAGATACGACAAAGCGTCCCAGTAATCCACTCTATCGCAAACTGCGTGATGCCATGCTATATGCTTCATTTATAAGCATTTACTTAATGAGTACCAATGATCAGTTTAGAATGATCACTTTAACTAGGCAATCAACTTGACATGTCCGCACTAAATCGTTCGTAACTTATGATTTAGAGCTCAGAATGACACAAATCTAGTGCCCACGTTAAGCTCTCCATTTTCTATATTGTGACAAAGTTTGAGACAGAAATAGATACGACAAAGCATCCAAATAATCCAACCTATCCTGAACTATGTAATGTCATGCATTATGCTTCATTTATAAGCTTTTACTCAATGAGCACCAACGATCAGTTTAGAATGATCACTTTAACTAGGCGATCAACTTGACATGTCTGCATTAAATTGGCTGTAACTATTGATTTGGAGCTGAGAATAACACGAATCCAATTACCATGTCAAGCTAGCTCAATTTTATATATTGTGACAAATTTGAGACAAAAATAGATACGACAAAGCGTCCAAGCACTCAAATCTATCCCGAACTGCGTGATACCATGCATTATGCTTCATTTATAAGCCTTTACTCAGACTTTGTTAACATATAGTAAATTGACCTAGCTTAACGTGGTCATTGGATTCGTGTCATTCTGAACTCTAAATCAAAAGTTACGGAGGATTTTGTGTGGACATGTCAAGTTGGGACATAGATAGATACGACAAAGCTTCCAAATAATCCAATTTATCCCCAACTACGTGATGTCACGCATTATGCTTCTTCTATAAGCCTTTACTCAATGAGCACCAATTTTCAGGTTAGAATGACCACTTTAACTGGCCGATCAACTTGACATATCTGTATTAAATCGTTTGTAACTTTTGATTTAGTGCTCAAAATGACAGGAATCCAACGCCCACGTTAAGCTAACTCAATTTTCTATATTGTGACTAAATTTGAGATAGAAATGGATACGACAAAGCGTCCTTGTAATCCAATTTATCCCGAACTGTGTGATACCATGCATTATACTTCCATTATATGATTTTACTCAATGAGCACCAATGATTAGTTTAAAATGATCACTTTAACTGGCAGATCAACTTGACATGTCCACACTAAATCGTCCGTAACTTATATTTTAAACCTCAGAATAACACGAATCCAATTCCCACGTTAAGCTAGCTAAAATTCCTATATTCCGATAAAATTTGAGACAGAAATAGATAAGGAAAAATGTCCAACTAATCCAATCTATCCCAAAGTGCGTGATGCCATGCATTATGCTTCATTTATAAGATTTTGCTCAATGAGCACCTACGATCAGTTAGGAATGATCATTTTAACTGACCGATCAACTTGACATTTCCGCTTTAAATCGTCCATAACTTTTGATTTAGAGCTCAGGATAACACGGATCCAACGTTAAGCTAGCTCAATTTTCTATATTGTGACCAAATTTGACACAAAATAGATACGAAAAAGAATTCAAGTAATCCAAGCTTGCCAAAACTATGTGATGCCATGCATTATGCTTCATTTATAAGCCTTTACTCAATGATCACCAATGATTAGTTTATAATGATCACTTTATTTGGCCGATCAGCTTGACATGTCTGCACTAATTCGTCTGTAACTTTTGATTTAGAGCTCTGAATGTCACGAATCCAATGCCCATGTTAAGCTAGCTCAATTTTCTATATCGTGACGAAATTTGAGACAAATATAGATACGAAAAAGTGCCCACAATCTATTCCGAACTCGGTGACGCCCTGCATTATGCTTCATTTATATGCCTTTACTCAATGAGCATCAATGATCAGTTTAAAATGATCACTTTAACTGGCCTACCAACTTGACATGTCTGCATTAAATCGACCGTAACAATTTGGAGCTCAGTCTGATCCAAATCCAATGGTCACGATAAACTAGCTAAATTCTCTATGTTGTGAAAAAATTTGAGTCAGAAATAGATACAAAATGCATTCAAGTAATCCAATATAGCCAAAATTGCATGATGCCATGCATTATGCTTCATTTATCAGCTTTTACTCAATGAGAGCAAATGATCAGTTTAGAATGATCACTTTAACTGGACGATCAACTTGACATGTCCGCACTAAATCGTCCGTAACTTTTGATTTAAAGCTCAGAATGACACCAATCCAATGCCCACGTTAACCTAGCTGATTTTCTATATTGTGACAAAATTTGACACAAAAGAAATACGAAAAAGCGATCAAGTAATCTAATATAGCCAAAACTGCATGATGCCATGCATTATGCTTCATTTATAAGCTTTTTCTCAATTAGCACCAATTCTCATTTTAGAGTGATCACTTTGACTGGCCGATCAACTTGACATGTCCGAACTAAATCGTCCCTTACTAGCTCAATTCTTTACGTTGTGACAAAATTTGAGACAGAAATAGGTATAAAAATGCGTTCAAGTAATCCAATCTAACAAAAACTTCATGATGCCATGCATTATGCTTCATTTATCAGCATTTACTCAATGAGAACAAATGATCAGTTTAGAATGATAACTTTTACTGGCCGATCAACTTTACAAGTCCGCACTAAATCGTCCCTAACTTTTAATTTAGAGCTCAGAATGACATGAATCAAATTTTTACGTTAAGCTAGCTCAATTCTCTATGTTGTGAAAAAATATGAGACAGAAATAGATAAAAAAAATGCATTCAAGTAATTCAATCTAGCCAAAATTGCATAATGGCATGCATTATGCTTCATTTATCAGCTTTTATTCAATGAGAGCAAATGATCAGTTTAGAATGATCACTTTAACTAGCCGATCAACTTGACATGTCCACACTAAATCACCCATAAATTTTGATTTGGAGCTCAGCATGACACGAATCCAATGCCCACGTTAAGCTAGCTCAAATTTCTATATTGTGACAAAATTGGAGGCAGAAATAGATAAGAAAACGCGTCCAAGTAATCCAATCTATCCCGAACTGAGTGATGTCATGCATTATGCTTCATTTATAAGCCTTTAATCAATGAGCACCAATGATTTAGAGCTCTAACTTAACATGCTGCACTAAATCGTACGTAACTTTTGATTTAGAGCTCTGAACTACACGAATCCAATGCCCACGTTAAGGTAGCTCAATTTTCTATATTGTGACAAAATTTGAGACATAAATAGATACCACAATTCGTTCAAATAATCCCATCTATCCTGAACTACGTGATGTTATGCATTATGCTTCATTTATAAGCTTTTACTCAATGAGCACCAGTGATCAGTTTAGAATGATCACTTTAACTAGCCGATCAACTTTACATGTATGCACTAAATCGTCTGTATCTTTTGATTTAGAGCTCAAAATGACATGAATCCAATGCCCACGTTAAGCTAGCTCAACTTTCTATATTGTGACAAAATTTGAGACAAAAATAGATACGACAAAGAGTCCAGTAATCCAATCTATTTCGAACTGCCTGATGTCATGCATTATGCTTCATTTGTAAGCCTTTTACTCAATGATCACCCATTATTAGTTTAGAATGATCACTTTAACGGGCCGATCAACTTGACATATCTGTAATAAATCGTCCGTTACTTATGATTTAGAGCTCACAATAACACGAATCCAATGCCCACGTTACGCTAGGTAAATTCTCTATGTTGTGACAAAATCTGAGATAGAAACAGATACAAAAAAGTGTTCAAGTAATCCAATCTAGCCAAAACCACATGATGCCATGCATTACGGTTCATTTATAAGCCTTTACTAAATTAGCATATATGATAAGTTTAGGATGATAACTTTAAGTAGGCGATCAACTTGACAAGTTCGCACTAAATCGTTCGAAACTTTTGATATATAGCTCCGAATAACACGAATCCAATGTCCACATTAAGCTAGCTTAGTTTTCTGTATTGTAACAAAATTTGACACAAAATAGATACGAAAAAGCGTTCAAGTAATCCAATATAGCCAAAACTACGCGATGCCTTGCATTATGCTTCATTTATAAGCATTTTCTCAATGAGCACCAATGCTCATTTAGAATGATCACTTTAACTGGCCGATCAACTTGAGATATCCGTACTAAATTGTCCCTTATTTTTGATTTAGAGCTCAGAATGACACGAATCCAATGCCCACATTAAGCTAGCTTAGGTTTTTATATTGTGAACCAATTTGAGACAGAACTAGATACGACAAAGCATCCCAGTAATCCACTCTATCGCAAACTGCATGATGCCATGCTTTATGCTTCATTTATAAGCATTTACTTAATGAGTACCAATGATCAGTTTAGAATGATCACTTTAACTAGGAGATCAACTTGACATGTCCGCAATAAATCGTACGTAAATTTTGATTTAGAGCTCATAAATGACACGAATCAATTATATTGTGACAAAATTTGAGAGAGAAATATATGCGACAAAGAGTCCAAATAATCCAATCTATCCTGAACTTTGTGATGTCATGCATTATGCTTCATTTATAAGCTTTTACTCAATTACCACCCATGATCAGTTTAGAATGATCACTTTAACTATGCGATCAACTTGACATATCTGCACTAAATCATCCGTAACTATTGATTTTGAGCTGAGAATAACACGAATTCAATGCCCATGTTAAGCTAGCTCAATTTTATATATTGTGACAAAATTTGAGACAAAAATAGATACGACAAAGCGTTAAAGCACTCCAATCTATCCCAAACTGCGTGATATCATGCATTATGCTTCATTTATAAGCTTTTACTCAATGAACACCAATGATCATTTTAGAATGATCACATGAACTGGCCGATCAACTACATGTCCGCACAAAATCGTCCGTAAGTTTTGATTTAGAGTTAAGAATGACATGAATCGTGTGCCCACGTTATGCTAGGTCAATTTACTATATTTTAACAATGTTTGTGACAGAGATAGAAACAACAAAGCTTCCAAGTAATCCAATCTATCCCCAACTACGTGATTCATGCATTATGGTTCATTTATTAGCCTTTACTAAATAAGCACCAATGACACGAATCCAACGGCTACGTTAAGCTAACTCAATTTTCTATATTGTGACAAAATTCGAGACATAAATAGATACGACAAAGCGTGCATATAATCCAACTTATCACCAACTGTGTGATACCATGCATTATGCTTCATTTATATGCTTTTACTCAATGAGCACCAATGATCAGTTTAGAATGACCACTTTAACTGGCTGATCAACTTGATATGTCCGCATTAAATCGTTTGTAACTTATGATTTAGTGCTCAGAATGACATGAATCCAAAGCCCACGTTAAGCTAGCTCAATTTTCCATATTGTGACCAAATTTGACACAAAATAGATACGAAAAAGCATTCAAGTAATCCAAGCTAGCCAAAACTGTGTGATACCGTGCATTATGCTTCATTTATAAGCCTTTACTCAATGATCACCAATGATCAGTTTATAATGATCACTTTAACAGGCCGACCAGCTTGACATGTCTATACTAATTCGTATGTAACTTTTGATTTAGTGCTCAGAATGTCACGAATCCAATGCCCACATTAATCTAGCTCAATTTTCTATATTGTGACAAAATTTGAGACAAAAATAGATACGAAAAAGTGCCCATGTACTCCAATCTATTCCGAACAGCGTGACGCCCTGCATTATGCTTCATTTATATGCCTTTACTCAATGAGCATCAATGATCAGTTTAGAATGACCACTTTAACTGGCCGACCGACTTGACATGTCCGCACTAAATCGACTGTAACCTTTAATTTGTAACTCAGACTGTCCCGAATCCAATGATCACGATAAACTAGCTAAATGTTTTTTATAATGTGATAAATTTGAAGACTAAAATTGCTTCAACAAGTCCTACAAGTAATCAAATCTTTCCAAAACTACATTATGTCAAGCATTATGTTTCATAGATAAGCCTTTAATCAATGAGAACAAATGATAAGTTTAGAGTGATCAATTTTACTAGGCGATCAACTTGACATGTCTGCACTAAATTGTCCATAACTTTTGATTTAAAGATCAAAATAACACGAAGCCAATGGCCACGTTAAACTAGCTCAATTTTCTTTATTGTTACAAAATTTAAGACCAACAATAGATATGGCAAAGCACCCAAGTAATCCAATCTATCCCGAACTGTGTGATATCATGCATTATGCTTCATTTATAAGGCTATACTCAATGAGCACCATTAATCAGTTTAGAATGATCACTTTAATTGGCTGATCAAATTGATATGTCCACACTAAATCACCCACAACTTTAGATTTAGAGCTCATATTGACACAAATCCAATGCCCACGTTAAGCAAGCTCAATTTTCTATATTAATTTTGAAAACATTTGAGACACAAATAGATGCCATAAAGTGTCTATGTAATCATATCTATCCCGAACTGCGTGATACCATGCATTGTGCTTCATTTATAAGCTTTTACTCAATAAGCCCCAATGATGAGTTTAGAATGATCACATTAACTGCCCGATCCACTTGACATATCCGCATTAAATCATCCGTAACTTGTGATTTAGAGCTAAAAGTAAAAAGAATCCAATGCCCACATTAAACTAGCTCAATTTTCTATATTGTGACAAAATTTGAGACAGGAATAGATATCAAAAAGGATTGAAGTAATCCAATATAGCCAAAACTGCGTGAGGCCATGCATTATGCTTCATATATAAGCCTTTACTCAATGAGCACCAATGATCAGTTTAGAATGATCACTTTAACTAGGTGATCAACTTGACTTGTCTGCACTAAATCATTTGTAACTATTGATTTAGAGTTGAGAATAACAAGAATCCAATGCCCATGTTAAGCTAGCTCAATTTTATATATTATGACAAAATTTGAGACAAAAATAGATACGACAAAGTGTCCAAGCACTCCAATCTATCCCGAACTACGTGATATCATGCATTATGCTTCATTTATAAGCCTTTACTCAATGAACAACAATGATCAGTTTAGAATGGCCACTTTAACTGGCCGATCAACTTGATATTTTTGCAGTAAATCGTTCGTAACTTTTGATTTAGAGTTCAGAATGACACAAATCCAATGCCCATGTTAAGCTATGTCAATTTACTATATTTTACCAAAGTTTGAGACAGATGTAGATACGACAAAGCTTACAAGTAATCCAATCTATCCCCAACTACGTGATGTCATGCATTATGCTTCATTTATAAGCCTTTACTCAATGAGCACCAATGATCAGTTTAGAATGACCACTTTAACAGGCCGATCAACTTGACTTGTCTGCATTAAATCATCCGTAACTTTTGATTTAGTGCTCAGAATGACACGAATCTGACGCCCACGTTAAGCTAACTCAATTTTCTATATTGTGACTAAAGATGAGACAAAAATACATACGAAAAAGCGTCCATGTAATCCAATCTACCCCAAACTACGTGATGCCATGTATTATGCTTCATTTATAAGCCTTTACTCAATGAGCACCAATGATCAGTTAAGAATGATCACTTTATCTAACTGATCACCTTGACATGTCTGCACTAAATCGTTCGTAACTTTCGATTTAGACGTCTGAATGACACAAATCCAATGCCCATGTTAATCTAGCTCAATGTTTAATATTGTGATAAATTGAAGACAACAATTGCGTCGACAAGTCCTCCAAGCAATCAAAACTATCCAAGACTGCGTGATGTCATGCATTATGTTTCATTTATAAGTCTTCACTCAATGGGAACAATTGATCAATTCAGAATGATCAATTTAACTAGGCGATCAACTTGACATGTCTACAGTAAATCATTCATAACTTTTGATTTATAACTTTTAACGACACAAACCAAATGCCCACATTAAGATAGCTCAATTTTCTATATTGTCACAAAATTTGAGATGTAAATATATACGAAAAGCCGTTCAAGTAATCCAATCTAGCCAAAATTGTGTGATGTCAAGCATTATGCTTCATTTATAAGTCTTTACTCAATGAGCACCAATGATCAGTTTAGAATGATCACTTTAGCTAGGTGATCAACTTGACATTTCCCCACTAAATCGTCCGTAACTATTGATTTAGAGCTGAGAATAAGCTAGCTCAATTTTCTATATTCTGACAATTTTTGAGACATAAATAGATATGACAAAGCGTCCAAGTACTCCAATCTATCCCGAACTGCGTGATATCATGCATTATGCTTCATTTATAAGCCTTTACTCAATGAACACCAATGATCAGTTCAGAATGATCACTTTAACTGGCCGATCAACTTGAAATAACCTCACTAAATCGTCCGTAACTTCTGATTTTGAGTTCAGAATGACACGAATCCAATGCCAACGTTAAACTAGGTCAATTTACTATATTTAACAAAGTTTGAGATAGATATAGATACGACAGAGCTTCCAAGTAATCCAATCTATCCCCAACAATGTGATTTCATGCATTATGCTTCATTTATAAGCCTTTACTCAATGAGCACGAATGATCAATTTAGAATGACCATTTTAACTGGCGGATCAACTAGACATGTCCGCATTAAAACGTCAGTAACTTTTTATTTAGTGCTATGAATGACACGAATCCAACTCCCACGTTAAGGTAGCTCAATTTTCTATATTGTGAAAAATTTTAAGAGAGAAATAGATACGAAAAGGCATTCAAGTAATCCAATCTAGCCAAAACTGCATGATGCCATGCATTATGCTTCATTTATAAGTCTTTAATCAATGAGCACCAATGATCAGTTTAGAATGATCACTTTAACTGGCCGATCAACTTGACATTACCGCATTAAATCATCCGTAACTTTTGATTTAGATCTCAGAATGACATGAATCCAGTGCCCACGTTAAGGTAGCTCAATTTTCTATATTGTAACAAAATTTGAGACGGAAATAGATATGAAAAAGCATTCAAGTAATTCAATCTAGCTAAATCTGCGTGATGTCATGCATTATGATACATTTATAAGCCTTTACTCCATGAGCACCAATGATCATTTTAGAATGATCACTTTACCTGCCCGATCAACTTGAAATTTCCGCATTAAATCGTCCGTAACTTATGATTTACAGTTTAAATTGACACGAATCCAATGCCCACGTTAAGCTATCTTAATTTTCTATATTCAAACAAAAATTGAGATTGCACTAAATACGACAAAGCCTTCAAGTAATCCACTCTATCGCAAACTGCGTGATGCCATGCTTTATATTTCATTTATAAGTGTTTACTTCACGACTACCAATGATGAGTTTAGAATGATCATTTTAACTATGCGATCAACTTGACATGTCTGCACTAAATCGTCGATAACTTTTGATTTAGAGCTCAGAATAACACCAATCAATCGCCCACATTAAGCTAGCTCAATTTTCTATATTGTGACAAAATTAAAGACTAAAATAGAGAGGAAAAGTGTCCATGTTATCCAATCTATCCCGAACTCTGCAATGTCATGCATTATGATTCATTTATAAGCTTTCACTCAATGAGCACCAATGATTAGTTTAGAATGATCACTTTAACTGCCTGATCAACTTGACATGTCTGCACTAAATCGTCCGTAACTTTTGACATAGAGCTTAGAATGACACGAATCCAATGCCACGTTAAGCTAGCTCAATTTCTATGTTGTGACAAAATTTGAGACAAAAATAGATACGACAAAGCATCCATGTAATCCAATATATCCCGAACTGTGTGATGTTATGCTTTATGCCTCATATATATGCCTTTACTCAATGAGCACCAATGATCAGTTTAAAATGATCAGTTTAATTGACCGATCAACTTGACATGTCCACACTAAATCGTCTGTAACTTTTGATTTAGAGCTTAGAATAACATGAATCCAATGCCCACGTTAAGCTAGCTCAATTTTTTATATTGAGAGAAAATTTGAGACAAAAATAGATACGACAAAGCGTCCATGTAATCCACTCTATCCCAAACTGCGGATGCCATGCTTTATGCTTTATCTATTTGCGTTTACTTAATGAGTATCACTGATCAGTTTAGAATGATCACTTTAACGAGGCGATCAACTTGACATGTCCGCACTAAATTGTCCGTAACTTTTGATTTAAAGCATAGAATAGCATGAATCCAATGCCTACGTTAAGGTAGCTCAATTTCTATATTGTGACAAAATTTGAGACAGAAATAGATATGAAAAAGCGCTCAAGTAATCCAATCTAGCCAAAACTGCGTGATGCCATGCATTATGCATCATTTTATAAGCCTTTACTCAATGAGCAACAATGATCAGTTTAGAATGATAACATTAACTGCACGATCAACTTGATATTTCCACATTAAGTCGTCCATAACTTATGTTTTAGAGCTAAAACTGACTCGAATCAAATACCCACGTTAAGCTAGCTCAATTTTCTATATTGTGACAAAAATTTGAGACAGAAATAGATACGACAAAGCATCCAAGAAATCCAATCTATCCTGAACTCCGTGATGTCATGCATTATGCTTCATTTATAAGCCTTTACTCAATTAGCAGTAATGATTAGTTTAGAATGATCACTTTAACTGGCCGATCAACTTCACATGTCCACACTAAATCATCAATAACTTTTGATTTAGAGCTCGGAATGACACGAATCCAATGCCCACGTTAAGCTAGCTTAATTTTCTATATTGCGAAAAAGTTTGAGGCATAAATATAGTAAAAAAGTGTTCAATTAATCCAATCCGGCCAGAACTGCGTAATGCCATGCATTATGCTTCATTTATAAGCCTTTATTGAATGAGCCTTAGTGATCAGTTTAGAATGATCACGTTAACTGGCCGATCAACTTGACATGTCCGCACTAAATCATCCTAAACTTTTTATTTAGAGCTCAGAATGACATGAATCCAATGCGCAGGTTAAGTAGCTCAATTTTCTATATTGTGACAAAATTTGAGAAAAAATAGATATGAAAAAGCATTCAAGCAATCCAATATATCCCGAACTGCATGATGTCATGCATTATGCTTCATTTGTAAGCCTTTACTCAATGAGCACCAATGATCAGTTTAGAATGATCACTTTAATTGCCCAATCTATTTGACATGTCTGCAATAAATCGTCCGTCACGTATGATTGGGAGCTCAGAATGACACGAATCTAATGCCCATTTTAAGCTAGCTCAATATCTATATTGTGACAAATTTGAGACATAAATAGATATGACAAAGTGTGCAAGTAACCCAATCTATCACGAACTTCATGATGTCATGCATTATGCTTCATTTATAATCCTTAATTCAATGAGCACCAATGATCAGTTTGGAATGATCACTTTAACTGGCCGATCGACTTGAAATGTCCACACTAAATCATCCGTAATTTTTGATTTAGAGCTCAATGACACGAATCCAATGCCCACATTAAGCTAGCTTGATTTCTATATTGTGACAAAACCTGAGCCCGAAATCGATACGACAAATCATCCATGTAATCCAATCTATCCCGAACTGCGTGATGCCATGAAAGATGCTTCATTTATATGCATTTACTCAATAAGCACCAATGATCAGTTTAGAATGATCGCTTTAACTCGCCGATAAACTTGAAAATGTCCACAATAAATCGTTGTAACTTTTGATTTAGATCTCAGAATGACACGAATCCAATGCCCACAATAAGCTAGCTTATTTTTTTATATTTTGAAAAAATTTTAGATAGAACTAGATACGACAAAGCGTCCAAGTAATCCACTCTATCCCAAACTGCGTGATGCCATGCTTTATTTATAAGGGTTTACTTAATGAGTACCAATGATCAGTTTAGAATGATCACTTTAACTACGCGATCTACTTGACATGTCTGCACTAAATCGTCCGTAATGTTTGAATTAGAGCGCACAATAACACGAATCCAATCCCCATGTTAAACTAGCTCAATTTTCTATATTCTGACAAAATTTGAGATAGAAATAGATAAGACAAAGCGTTTATATAATCCAATCTATCCCGAACTGCGTGATGCCATGCAGTATGCCTCATTTATATGCCTTTACTCAATGGGCACCAATGATCAGTTTAGAATGATCGCTTAACCTGGCCGATAACCTACACATTTCCACACCAAATCGTCCATAACTTTTGATTTAGCGCTCAGAATGACACGAATCCAATGCCCACGTTAACCTAGCTCAATTTTCTATATTTCGTCAAAGTTTGAAACAGAAATAGATACGACAAAGCGTCCATGTAATCCAATCTATTCCGAACTGCGTGATACCATCCAGTATGCTTCATTTATATGCTGTTACTCAATGAGCACCAATGATCAATTTAGAATTATCACTTTAACTAGCTGATCAACTTGACATGTCCGCATTAAATCATCCGTAACTCATGATTTAGAGCTCAAACTCACATGAATCCAATGCCCACATTAAGCTAGCTCAATGTTTTATATTGTGACCAAATTTGTGACAAAAATAGATACGAAAAAGAGTTCAAGTTAAACGAACCCAATGCCCACGTTAAGCTAGCTACATTTTTTATATTGTAGAAAAATTTGAGGCAGAACTAGGTACGACAAAGCGTGCAAGTACTTCACACTATCTAAAATTGTGTGATGCCATGCTTTATGTTTCATTTATAAGTGTATACTTAATGAGCACCAATGATAAGTTTAGAATGGTCACTTTAACTAGGCGATAACCTTGACATGTCCGCACTAAATCATCCGTAACTTTTGATTTAGAGTTCAGAATAACATGAATCTAATGCCCATGCTAAGCTAGCTCAATATTCTATATTGTGACAAAATTTGAGACAAAAATAGAAACGAAAAAGCATTCAAGCAATCCAATCTATCCAAAACAGCGTGATGCCATGCATTATGCTTCATTTATAAGCCTTTACTCAATGAACACCAATGATAAGTTGAGAATAATCACTTTAACTGGCGGATCAACTTGACATGTCTGCACTAAATCGTCCCTAACTTTTTTTTTAGACCTCAAAGTGACACGAATCCAATGCCCACGTTAAGCTATCTCAATTTTTTTATTTTGTGACAAATGTTTAGACAGAAATAGATACAAAAAACGTTAAAGTAATCCAATCTAGCCAAAACGGCGTGATGCTATGCATTATGCTTCATTTATTAGCCTTTACTCAATTAGCACAAATAATCTCTTAAGAATGATCCCTTTAATTGGCCGATCAACTCGACATTTCCACACTAAATCGTCTGTAACTTATGTTTAGAGCTAAGAATGACACGAATCCAAAGCTCATCTTAATCTAGCTCAATTTTTAATATTGTGACAAAATTTGTGATAGAATTAGATACGACAAACCGTCCAAGTAATCCAATATATCCCGAACTGCGTGATATCATGCATTTAGCTTCAATTATAAGTGTTTACTTGATGAGCACCAATGATCAGTTTCGAATGATCACATAACCTAGGCGATCAACTTGACATGTCCGCACTAAATCATCCGTAACATTTGATTTGGAGCTCAGAATATCACGAATCCAATGCCCACGTTAACCTAGCTCAATTTTCTAAATTGTGACAAAATTTAAAACCGAAATAGATACGAAAAATAGTTCAAGTAATTCAAGCTAGCCAAAACTGCGTGATGCCATGCATTTTGCTTCATTTAAATGTCTTTACTTAATGAGCACTAATGATCAGTTTAGAATGATCACTTTAACTGGCCGATCAACTTCATATGTCCACACTAAATCGTCTGTAACTTTTGATTTTGTGCTCAGAATGACACAAGCAATGCCCACGGTAAGCTAGCTCAATCTTTTATGGTTTGACAAAATTTGGGACAAAACTAGATACGACAAAGTGCTCAACTAATTCAATCTATCGCAAACTACATGATGTCATGCTTTATGCTTCGTTTATAAGTGTTTACTTAATGATCACTTTAATTGGCCGATCAACTTGACATGTCCGCACTAAATCGTCCGTAACTTTTGATTTAGAGATATGAATGACACGAATCCAATGGCCACATTAAGCTAGCTCAATTTTCTATATTGTGACAAAATTTGAGACAGAAATATATAAGACAAAGCGTCCAAGTAATCTTATCTATCCCGAAGTGTGTGATGCCATGCATTATGCTTTATTTATAAACCCTTACTCAATGAGCAACAATGATTAGTTAAGAATGATCATTTTAACTGACCGATCAACTTGACATGTCCTTTGTAAATCCTCCGTAACTTTTATTTAGACCTCGTAATAACAAGAATCCAATGCCCATGTTAAGCTAGCTCAATGTTTTATATTGTGATAAAATTGAAGACTAAAATTGCTTCGAAAAGTCCTCCAAGTAATCAAATCTATCCAAAACTGCGTGATGTCATGCATTATGCTTCATTTATAAGCTTTTACTCAATGAGCAGCAATGATCACTTTAGAATGATCAATTTAACAAGCGATCAACTGGACATGTCTGCATTAAATTGTCCATAACTTTTGATTTATAGCTCATAATGACCCAAATCCAATGCCAACGTTAAGGTAGTTCAATTTTCTATATTGTGATAAAATTGGAGGCAGAAATAGATATGAAAAAACGTTCAAGTAATCCTAGGTAGCCAAAACTGCGTGATGTCATGCATTATGCTTCATTTATAAGCGTTTACTCAATGAGCACCAATGATCAGTTTAGAATGATCACTTTAACTGGCCGATCAACTTGATATGCTTGCACTAAATCGTCCGTAACTTTTGATTTAGAGCTCTGAATGACACGAATCCAATGCCCACGTTAAGCTAACTCAATTTTTCATATTGTGAAAAAATTGTAGGCAAAACTAAACACGACAAAGCGTTCAAATAATCTAATCTATCCCAAACTGAGTGATGCCATGCTTTATGCTTCATTTATAAGAGTTTAATTAATGAGCACCAATGATCAATTTAGAATGATCACTTTAACTAGGCGATCAACTTGACATATCCGCACTAAAGCGTCCGTAACTTTTGATTTAGAGCTCAGATAACATGAATCCAATGGCCACGTTAAGCGAGCTCAATTTCCTATAATGTGAAAAAATTTGAGACAGAAATAGATACAAAAAAGCATTCAATCAATCAAACTAGCCAGAATTGCGTGATCTCATGCATTATGCTTCATTTATAACCCTTTACTCAATGAGCACCAATGATCTGTTTAAATGATCACTTTAACTGGCCGATCAACTTGATATATCTGCACTAAATCGTCCGTAACTTTTAATTTGAGCTCAAAATTACACGAATCAAAACCCACGTTAAGGTAACTAAAGTTTCTATATTGTGACAAAATTTGAGACATACACAGATACAAAAATGCGTTCTAGTAATCCAATCTAACCAAAACTGCATGATGCCATACAGTATGCTTCATTTATAATCCATTACTCCATGAGCACCAAAGATTAGTTTAGGATGATCACTTTAACTGCCCGATCAATTTGACATTTCCACACTAAATCTTCCGTAACTTTTGATTTAAAGGTCTGAATGACACGAACCGATGCCTACGTTAGGCTAGCTCAATATATTATACTGTGAAAATTTTTTAACCGAACTAAATACGACAAAGCGTCCAAGTTATCCAATCTATCCCAAGCTGCATGATGCCATGCTTTTTGCTCCGTTTATAAGGGTTTACTTAATGAGCACCAATGATCATTTTAACTAGGCGATCAACTTGACATATCCGCACTAAATCGTCCATAACTTTTGATTTAGAGCTAAGAATAACAAGAATCCAATGCCCATGTCAAACTAGCTCAATTTTCTATATTGTGACAAATTTGAGACATAAATAGATACGAAAACCATTCAAGTAATCCAATCTAGCCAAAACTGTGTGATGTCATGCATTATGATTCATTTATAAGCCTTCACTCAATATGAACCAATTATCACTTTAGAATGATCACTTTAATTGGCTGATCAACTTGACATGTCTGCACTAAATCGTCCATAACCAATGAATTAGAGCTCGCCATGACAAGAATCCGATACCCACGTCAAGCTAGCTCAATTTCCTATGTTGTGACAAAATTTGAGATAGAAATAGATACGACAAAGGGTCCAAGCAATCCAATCGATCTCAAACTGCGTGATGTGATGCCTTATGCTTCATTTATAAGCCTTTACTCAATAAAACCAATGATCAGTTAGAATGATCATTTTAACTGGCTGATCAACTTCACATATCCGCACTAAATCATCCATAACTTTTGATTTAGAGCTCAAAGTGACACGAATCCAATGCACACATTCAGCTAGCTCAATTTTCTATATTGTGACAAAATTTGAGACAAAAATAGATACGACAAAGCGTGCATGTAATCAAATCTATCGTGGATTGCATGATGCCATGCATTATGCTTCATTTAAAAGCCTTTACTCAATGAGCACCAATGATCAATTTAGAATGATCACTTTAACTGGCCGATCAACTTGACATGTCCGCACTAAATCGTCTATAATTTTTGATTTAGAGCTCAGATTGACACGAATCCAATGCCCACGTTAAACTAGCTCAATTTAATATTGTTATAAATTTCAAGACAGAAATTTCTTCAACAAGTCGTCCAAGTAATAAAATATTTCTAAAACTACGTGATGTCATGCATTATGCTTCATTTATGAGGCTTTACTAAATGAGCAGCAATGATCGGTTTAGAATGATCACTTTAACTGGCCGATACACTTGACATGTATGCACTAATTCGTCCATCACTTTTGATTTAGAGCCCAAAATAACATGAGTCCAATGCCCACGTTAAGCTAGCTCAATTTTTTATAGTGTGACAAAATGTGAGACATAAATAGATACGACAAAGCATCAATGTAATGCAATCTATCACGAACTGCGTGATGCCATGCATTATGCTTCATTTATAAGCCTTTACTTAATGAGCACCAATGATCAGTTTAGAATGATCACTTTAACTAAGCGATCAACTTGACATGTACGCACTAAATCGTGAGTAACTTTTGATTTAGAGCTCAGAATAATACGAATCCAATGCCATTGTTAAGGTAACTCAATTTTCTATATTGTGACAAAATTTGACACAAAATAGATACGAAAAACCGTTGAAGTAATCCAATCTAGCCAAAACTGCGTGATCCCATGCATTATGCTTCATTTCTAAGCCTTTACTCAATGAGCACCTATGATCAGTTTAGAATGATCACTTTAACTGGCCGATCAACTTGACATATCCGCACTAAATCATTCGTAACTTTTGATTTAGAGCTCAGAATGACACGAATCCAGTTCCCACCTTAAGATAGCTAAATTTTCAATATTGTGACAAAATTTGAGATAGAAACAGATACGAAAATGCGTTCAAGTTATCCAATCTAGCAAAAACTGCGTGATGCCATGCATAATGCTTCAATTTATAAACCTTTACTCAGTGAGCATCAATGATAAGTTTAGAGTGATCACTTTAATTGGCCGATCAACTTGACAAAATCTGCCCTAAATCGTCCGTAACTTTTGGCTTAGAGCTTATAATGACACAAACCACTGCCCACGTTAGGCTAGCTCAATATGTTATACTGTGACAGAATTTCGACGGAACTAGATATGACAAAGCGCCCAAGTTATCCAATCTAACCTAAACTAGCTGATGCCATGCTTTATGCTTCATTTATAAGGGTTCACTTAATGAGCACCAATCATCAAGTAATCCAATCTAACCAAAACTGCGTGATGCCATGCATTATGTTTCATTTATTAGCGTTTACTTTATCAGCACCAATGATCAGTTAATAATGATCAATGCCGATTAACTTAACATGTCTGCACTAAATCGTTCGTAACTTATGATTTAGAGCTCAGACTGACACGAATCCAATGCCCATGTTAAGCTAGCTCAATTTTCTATATTGCGAAAAAACTTGAGACATAAATAGATACTAGAAAGCGTCCAAGTAATCCAATATATCCCAAACTGCGTGATGCGATCACCAATGATCAGATTAGAATTATCACTTTAACTGGAGGATCAACTTGACATGTCCGCACTAAATCGTCCGTAACTTTTGATTTAGAGCTTAAAATGAAACGAATCCAATGCCTACATTAAGCTAGCTCAATTTTCTATATTGTGACAAAATTGGAGACATAAATAGATACGAAAAACAGTTCACATAATCCAATCTAGCTAAAACTGCGTGATGCCATGCATTATACTTCATTTATAAGCCTTTACTCAATGAGCACTAATGATTAGTTTAGAATGATCATTTTAACTGGCTGATCAACTTGACATGTCCACACTAAATCGTGCGTAACTTTTGATTTAGAGCTCAAAATGACACGAACCAATGCTCACGTTAGGCTATCTCAATCGTTTAAACTGTGACAAAAGTTTTGACAGAACTAGATACGACAAAGCGTTCAAGTTATCCAATCTATCTCTAACTGCATGATGCCATGCTTTATGATTCATTTATAAGCGTTTACTTAATGAGCACCAATGATAACTTCAGAACGATCTCTTTAACTAAGCTATCAACTTGACATGTAATGCCCATGTTAAGCTAACTCAATTTTCTATATTGTGGCAAATTTTGAGACATAAATAGATACGAAAAACCATTCAAGTAATCCAGTCTAGCCAAAACAGCATGATGCCATGGGTTATACTTCATTTATAAGCGTTTACTTTATCAGCACCAATGATCAGTTAACAATGAACATTTTAACATGCCGACCAACTTGAAATGTCTGCACTAAATCGTCCCTAACTTATGATTTAGAACTAAGGCTGAAACAAATCCAATGCCCACGTTAAGCTAGCTCAATTTTCTATATTATGACAAAATTTGAGACACAAATAGATAAGACAAATCTTCCAAGTAATCCAATGTATCCCGTACATCGTGATGCCATGCATTATGTTTCATTTATAAGCCTTTACTCAATGAGCACCAATAATGAGTTAAGAATGATCATTTTAACTGGCTGATCAACTTGACATGTCACACTAAATCGTCTGTAACTTATGATTTAGAGCTTAGAATGACACGAATCCAATACCCACGTTAAGCTTGCTCAATTTTCTCTATTGTGACAAAGTTTGAGACAGAAATAGATACGACAAAGCGTCCAAATAATCCAACCTATCCTGAACTATGTGATGTCATGCATTATGCTTCATTTATAAGCATCTACTCTATGCGCACCCATGATCAGTTAAGAATGATCATTTTAACTGGCCGATCAACTTGATATGTCCGCACAAAATCATCCCTAGCTTTTGATTTAGAGCTCCGAATAACGTGAATCGAATGCCCACATTAAGCTAGCCCAATTTTCTATATTTTGACAAAATTATAGACAGAAATAGAGACGACAAAGCATCCAAGTAATCCAATATATCCAAAACAATGTGATTTCATGTATTATGCTTCATTTATAAGCCTTTACTCAATGAGCACCAATGATCAGTTTAGAATGATCACTTTAACTGGCCGATCAACTTGACATGTCCGCACTAAATCGTCTGTAACTTATGATTTAGAGCTCAGAATGACACGAATATAATGCTTCGTCAAGTCCTCCAAGTAATCAAATCTATCCAAAATTACGTTATGTCATGCATTATGCTTCATTAATAAGTGTTTACTCAATGAGCAGCAATGACCAGTTTAGAAATAGATACGAAATATATACGAAAAAGCGTTCAAGTAATTCAATATAACAGAAACTGGGTGATGCCACGAATTATGCTTCATTTAGAAACTTTTACTCAATGAGCACCAACGATCAATTTAGAATGATCACTTTAATTGGCCGATCAACTTGACATGTCCGCACTAAATCGTCCGTAACTTTTGATTTAGAGCTCAGAATGACATGAACACCATGCCCACGTTAAGCTGGCTCAATTTTTCATATCGTGACAAAATTTGAGACAGAAATCGATACAACAAGGCGTCCAAATAATCCAATCTATTCCGAACTTTTCGATGCTCTACATTATGCATCATTTATAATCGTTTACTCAATAAGCACCAATGATCAGTTAAGAATGATCATTTTAACATGACGATCAACTTGACATATCCGCACTAAACCGTCCGTAACTTATGATTTAGAGCTCAGATTGACACGAATCAAATTCCCACGTCAACCTAGCTCAATTTTCTATATTGTGACAAAGTTTGAGATATAAATAGATACGAAAAAGCGTCAAAGTAATCCAATCTTTCCCGAACTGCGTGATGCCATGCATTATGTTTCATTTATAAGCCTTTACTCAATGAGCACTAATAATCAGTTAAATATGATCATTTTAACTGTCCGATCAACTTGACATGTCCACAAGAAATCGTCCGTAACTTATGATTTTGGGCTTAGAATGACTCGAATCCAATGCCCGTGTTAAGCTTGCTCAATTTTCTATATTGTGACAAAATTTGAGACAGAAATAGATATGACAAACCATCCAAGTATTCTAATCTATCCTGAACTCGGTGATGCCATGCATTATGCTTCATTTATAAGCCTTTACTCTATAGGAACCAATGATCAGTTAAGGATGATCATTTTAACTGGCCGACCAACTTGACATGTCCGCACTAAATCGTCTATAACTTTTGATTTAGAGCTTCGAATGATATGAATCCAAGGTCCACGTTAAGCTGGCTAAATTTTCTATATTGTGACAAAATTTGAGACCCAAATAGATACAACAAAGCATCCAAGTAATCAAATGTATCCCGAACTGCGTGATGTCATGCAGTATGCTTCATTTATAAGCCTTTACTCCATGAGCACTAATGATCAGTAAAGAATGATAGTTTTAACTTGGTGATCAAATTGATATGACTGCACCAAATCGTACTTAACTTTCCATTAAGAGCTCAGAATAATACGAATCCAATGCCCACATTAAGCTAGCTCAATTTTCTATATTTTGAAAAAGTAATATACAAAATAGATACGACAAAGCGTCCAGGTAATCCAATCTATCCCGAACTGCGTGATGCCATGCATTATGTTTCATTTATAACCCTTTACTCAATGAGCAGCAATAATCAGTTAAAAATGATCATTTTAACTGACCGATGAACTTGACATATCCGCACTAAATCGTTAGTAACTTATCATTTAGAGCTCAGAATGACACAAATCCAATGCCCACGTTAAGCTTGCTCACTTTTCTATATTGTGACCAAATTTATGACAGAAATAGATACGATAAAGCATCTAAGTATTCCAACATATCCCAAACTGGGTGATGTCATGCATTATGCTTCATTTACAAGCCTTTACTCTATAGAAATAAAGACGCAAAGTTTCAAAGTAATGCATCTTTTATAAGCGTTTACTTAATCTGCACCAATGATAAGTTTAGAATGATCACTTTAACTGGCCGATCAACGTGACATGTCCGCACTAAATCGTCTGTAACCAATTATTTAAAGCTCCGAATGACACGAATCCAATGCCCATGTTAAGCTAGCTCAAATTGCTATATTTTGAAAAACATTATAGAAAGAATTAGAGACGACAATGTTTCCAACAAATCCAATCTATCCCAAACTGCGTGTTGCCATGCATTATGCTTTATTTATAAGCTTTTAATCAATGAGCACCAATTATCAGTTAAAAATGATAATTTTAAATTTCCAATCAACTTGATATTTCCACACTAAATGGTGCGCAACTTTAGATTTAGAGCTGAGAAAGATATGAATCCAATGCCCATGTTAAGCTAGCTCAATTTTTTATATTGTAACAAAAATTGAGAAAGAAATAGATACGACAAATTGTCCAAGTAATCCAATCTATCCCGAACTGCGTGATGCCATGCATTATGTTTCATTTATAAACATTTACTCAATGAGCACCAATGATCAGTTCAGAATAATCATTTTAACTAGCCGATCAGCTTGACATGTATGCACTAAATCGTGTGTAACTTTTGATTTAGAGCTCAGAATGACACGAACCCAATGCCCATGTTAAACTAACTCAATTTTCTATATTCTGAAAAGATTGAAAACAAAAATAGGTACGAAAAAGCGTCAAAGTAATCCAATATATGCCGAACTGCATGATGGCATTCATTATGCTACATTTATAAGCCTTTAATTATTGAGCTAGAACGATCAGTTTAGAATAATCATATTAACTGGCCTATCAACTTGACATGTACGCACTAAATCGTATGTAACTTTTGATTTAGACCTTGGAATGACACGAATCCAATGCCCATGTTAAACTAGCTCAATTTTCTATATTTTGACAAAATTTGAGATAGAAGTAGAGACGACAGAGCGTCCAAGTAATCCAATATATCCGGAACTTCGTAATGCCATGCTTTATGTTTCATTTATAAGCATTTACTTTATCAGCACCAATGATCAGTTTAGAATGATCACTTTAACTGGCCTAGCAACTTTACATCTCCGCACTGATTCGTCCGTAACTTATTATTTAGAGCTAAGAATGATACGAATCCAATGCCCACGTTAAGCTACCTCTATTTTCTATATTTTGACAAAATTATAGACAGAAATAGAGACGACAAAGAGTCTAAATAATCCAATCTATTCCGAAGTGCTTGATGCCATGCATTATGCTTCACTTATAAGATTTTAATCAATGAGCACCAATGATCAGTTAAGAAAGTTCATTTTAATTGCCCGATATAGTTGACATGTCTGCACTAAAACATCCGTAACGTATGATTTAAAGCTCAGACTGACACGAATCCAATGCCCACGTTAAAATAGCTCAATTTTCTATATTGTGACAAAATTTGAGACAGAAATGGATACGAAAAGGCGCCCAAGTAATCCAATCTAACCAAAACTGCGTGATACCATGATTATGCTTAACGTATAAGCCCTTACTCAATGAGCACTAATGATCAGTTTAGAATAGTCATATTAACTGGCCTATCAACATGACATGTCGGCACTAATTTGTATGTAACTTTTGATTTAGACCTCAGAATGACATGAATCCAATACCTATGTTAAGCTAGCTCAATTTTCTATAATTTGACAAAATATGAGATAGAAATAGAGACGAGAAAGCATCCAAGTAATCCAATCTATCCCAAATTTTGTGATACCATGCTCTATAAGTGTTTACGTAATCCAATCAGTTTAGAATAATCACTTTAACAGGCCGATCAACTTGACATGTCCGCACTAAATCGTCCATAACTTTTGATTTAGAGATTAGAATGACATGAATCCAATGCCCACGCTACGCTAGCTTTATTTTCTATATTTTTACAAAATTTGAGAATGAAATAGAAAAAAAAGGTCCAAGTAATCCAATCAATCCCTAATTTTGTGATGTCATGCATTATGCTTTATTTATAAGCATTTACTCTATGGGCACCCATGATTAGTTAAGAATAATCACTTTAACTGGCTGATCAACTTGATATGTGTGCACTAAATCATCCCTAACTTTTGATTTAGAGCTCATAATGATACGAATCCAATGCCCACGTTAAGCTGGCTCAATTTTCTATATAGTGACATAATTTGAGACAGAAATAGATACGACAAAGCGTCCAAATAATCCAATATATCCCGAACTGTGTGATGCCATGCATTATGTTTGATTTATAAGCCTTTACTCAATGAACACCAATGATAAGTTAGGAATGATCATTTTAACTATCTGAACAACTTGACATGTTCGCACTAAATAGTTTGTAACTTTTGATTTAGATCTCGGAATGACACGAATCCAATGCCCACGTTAAGCGAGCTCAATTTTCTATATTGTGACAAAATTTGAGACAAAAATAGATATGAAAAGCGCCCAAGTCATCCAATCTAGCCAAAATTGTGTGATGCCCTGCTTTATGGTTCTTTTATAAGCGTTTACTTAATCTGCACCAATGATCTGTTTAGAATGATCACTTTAACTGGCCAATCAACTTGACATGTCCGCACTAAATCGTCCGTAACTTATGATTTAGAGTTCAAAATGACACGAATCCAATGCCCACGTTAAGCTAGCTCAATTTTCTATATTTTGAAAAATTATAGACAAAAATAGAGATGACAAAGTGTCCAACTAATCCAATCTATCCCAAAATTCGTGATGCCATGCATTATGCTTCATTTATATGCTTTTAATCAATAAGCACCAATTAACGGTTAAGAATGATCATTTTAACTTTCTGATCAACTTGACATTTTCACACTAAATGGTCCATAAAATTTGATTTAGAGCTGAGAAAGACATGAATCCAATGCCCACGTTAAAATAGCTAAATTTTTTTATATTGTGAAAAAAATTGAGACATAAATAGATACGACAAACTGTTCAAGTAATCCAATAAAAAATTGAGACATAAATAGATACGACAAACTGTTCAAGTAATCCAACCTATCCCAAACTGTGTGATGCCATGCATTATGTTTCATTTACAAGCCTTTACTCAATGAACACCAATGATTAGTTCAGAATAATCATTTTAACTAGCTGATCAACTTGACATGTCTGCACCAAATCGTACATGACTTTTGATTTAGATCCCACAATGACATGAATCCAATGCCCATGATAAGCTAACTCAATTTTCTAAATTGTGAAAAAATTCAAGACAAAAATAGGTACGAAAAAGTGTATAAGTAATCCAATCTATCCCGAACTGCGTGATGGCATTCATTATGCTACATTTACAAGCCTTTACTTAATGAGCACCAATGATCAATATAGAATGATCACTTTAACTTGTCGATCAACTTGACATGTCCGCACTAAATCTCTCATATCTTTTGATTTATAGCTCAAAATGACACGAATCCAATTCCCACGTTAAGCTATAACAATTTTCTATATTATAACAAAATTTGAAACAGAAATAGATATGAAAAACCATCCAAGAAATTCAATCTCTCTGAAACTGTGTGATGCCATGCATTATGTTTCATTTATAAACCTCTACTCAAAGAGCACTAGCGATTGTTTTAGAATAATCATATTAAAATGCCTATTAACCTGACATGTCCGCATTAAATCGTATGTAACTTTTGATTTAGACTCGGAATGACACGAATCTAATGCCCATGTTAAGCTATCTCAATTTTCTATGATTTGACAAAATTTGAGATAGAAGTAGAGATGACAAAGCTTCCAAGCAATCCAATCTATCCCGAACATCATAATGCCATGCTTTATGCTTCATTTATAAGCGTTCACTTTATCATGACCAATGATCAATTTAGAATGACCACTTTAACTGGCATAGAAACTTTACATGTCTGCACTAAATCATCCGTAACTTATGGTTTCGAGCTCAGAATGACATGAATCCAATGCCCAAGTTAAGCTAGCTCAATTTTCTATATTTTGAAAAATTATAGACAAAAATTGAGACGACAAAGCATCCAACTAATCCAATCTATCCCAAACTAGTTGATGCCATGCATTATGCTTCATTTCTAAGCTTTTAATCAATGAGCACCAGTTATCAGTTAAGAACAATCATTTTGACTTTCCAATCAACTTGGCATTTCCGCACTAAATAGTCTATAATTTTTGATTAAGAGCTGAGAAAGACATGAATCCAATGCCCACATTAAACTAGCTCAATTTTTTATATTGTGAAAAAAATTGAGACATAAATAGATATGACAAACTGCTCAAGTAATCAAATCTATCCCGAACTGCGTGATGCCATGTATTATGTTTCATTTATAAGCCTTTACTCAATGAACACCAATGATCAGTTCAGAATAATCATTTTAACCAGCCAATCAACTTGACATGTCTGCACCAAATCGTCCGTTACTTTTAATTTAGAGCTCAGAATGACATGAACCAATGCCCATGATAAGCTAACTCAATTTTCTATATTATGACAAAATTTAAGACAAAAAAAGATACGAAAAAGCGTTTAAGTAATCCAATCTATCCTGAATTGCGTGATGGCATTCATTATTCTACATTTATAAGCCTTTACTTAATGAGCAACAATGATCAATTTAGAATGATCAATTTAACTGGGAGATCAACTTGACATGTCTGCACTAAAACCTCCATAACTTTTTATTTATAGCTCAAAATGGTACGAATACAATTCCCAAGTTAAGCTATCACAATTTTCTATATTGTGACAAAATTTGAAACAGAAACAGATAGGAAAAACCGTCCAAGTAATTCAATCTAGCCGAAACTGTGTGATGCCATACATTATGATTCATTTATAAGCCTTTAATCTATGAGCACCAATGATCAGTTCAGAGTAATCATATTAATTGGCCTATCAACTTGACATGTTCGCACTAAATCCCATGAAACTAAGAATCCAATGTCCATGTTAAGCTTGCTCAATATTTTATATTTTGACAAAATTTAAGATAGAAATAGAGATGACAAAGTGTCCAAGTAATTCAATCTATCCCGAACTTCGTAATGCCATGCTTTATGCTTCATTTATAAGCATTTACTTTATTAGCACCATTGGTCAGTTTAGAATGACCACTTTTGGCCTAGAAACTTTACATGTCCGCACTAAATTGTTTGTAATTTACGATTTAGATATAAGAATGACACGAATCCAATGCGCACGTTAACCTAGCTCAATTTTCTATATTTTGTCAAAATTATAGACAGAAATACAGATGACAAAGTGTCCAAATAATCCAATCTATTCCAAAGTGCGTGATGCCATGCATTATGCTTCATTTATAAGCTTTTAATCAATGAGCACCAGTGATCAGTTAAAAATTATCGTTTTAACTAGCCGATCAACTTGACATTTCCGCACTAAATCATCCGTAACTTAAGATTTAGAGCTAAGACTGACACGAATCCAATGCCCACGTTAAGCTAGCTCAATTTTCTATATTGTGACAAAATTGAGACAAAAAAGATATGAAAAAGCATCCAAGAAATTCAATCTATCCCGAAATGCGTGATGGCATTCGTTATGCTTCATTTATATGCCTTTACTCTATGGGTACCAATGATCAGTTAAGAATGATCATTTTAACAGGCCGATCAACTTGACATGTCCTTACTAAATCATCCTTAACTTTTGATTTAGAGCTCAGAATGACACGAATCAAATGCCCACGTTAAGCTGGCTCAATTTTATATATTGTGACAATATTTGAGACAGAAGTAGATATAAAAAAGCATCCAAGTAATCCAATCTAGCCAAAACTGCGTGATGCCATGCATTATGCTTAATTTATAAGCCTCTACTTAATGAGCTCTAATGATCAGTTTAGAATATTCAAATTAACTGGCCTATCAATATGACATGGCCGCAAAAAATTGTATGTAACTTTTGATTTAGACCTCGGAAGGACATGAATCCGATGCCCACGTTAAGCTAGCTCAATTTTCTATATTTTGACAAAATTTGAGATAGATATAGTGAGGAAAAAGCATCCAAGTAATCCAATATATCCCAAACTTCGTGATGCCATATTTTATGCTTCATTTATAAGCCTTTACATAATGAGCACCAATTATTTGCCAATTAATATTATTATTCTAAAATGATCAATGGTGCTCATCGAGTCAAGGATTATAAATGAATCATAATGCATGGTATCACGCAGTTTGGGATAGGTTGGATTACTTGGACGCTTTGTCGTATCTAGTTTTGTCTCCCATTTTGTCACAATATAGAAAATTGAACTAGCTTAAAGTGGGCATTGGATTCGTGTCATTCCGAGCTCTAAATCAAAAGTAACGGACGATTTAGTGCAGACATGTCAAGTTCATCGGCCAGTTAATATGATTATTCTAAACTGATCACTGATGTTCATTGAGTAAAATCTTATAAATGAAGCATAATGCATGGCATCACGTAGTTTTGGGTAGAATGGATTACATGGACGCTTTGTCGTATCTACTTTTGTCTCAAATTTTGTCACAATATAGAAAAATTGAACTAGCTTAATGTGGGCATTGGATTCGTGTCATTCTTAGCTATAAATAAAACGTTATGGATGAATTAGTGCAAACATGTCAAATTGATCGGCAATTTAAAAGGATGATTCTAAACTGATAATTGGTGCTCATTGAGTAAAAGCTTAGCAATGAAGAATAATGCAAGGCATCACGTAGTTTGGGATCGATTGGATTACTTTGATGCTTTGTCGTATCTATTTATGTCTCAAAGTTTGTCACAATATAGATAATGGAGATAGCTTAATGTGGGCACGGGATTCGTGTGTTTCTGAGCTCTAAATCAAAAGTTACGCATGATTTTGTGCGAACATGTCAAGTTGATCGGGCAATTAAAATGATCATTCTAAACTGATCATTGGTGTTCATTGAGTAAAAGCTTATAAATGAAGAATAATGCATGGCATCACGCATTTTGGGATGGATTTGATTACTTGGATGATTTTTCGTATCTACTTTTGTCTCAAATTTTATCAAAATATAGAAAATTGAGCTAGTTTAACGTGGGCATTGGATTCGTGTCAATTTAAGCCCAAAATTAAAAGTTACAAATGATTTAGTGCGGACATGTCAAGTTAATCGGATAGTTAAAGTGATCATTCTAAACTGATCACTGGTGCACATTGAGTAATGGCTTATAAATGAAGCATAATGCATGGAATCAAACAGTTTTTGATAGATTGAATTACTTGGACTATTTAGTGCGGATATTTCAAGTTTATTGGCCAATTAAAGTCACCATTCTAAACTAATCATTGGTGTTCATTTAGAAAAAGCTTATAAATGAAACCGAAAGCATGGCATGAAGCAGTTTGGATAGATTGGATTACTTGGATGCTTTGTCGTCTCTATTTCTGTCTCAAATTCTGTCAAAATATAGAAACTTGAACTAGCTTAATGTGGGAATTGGATTCGTGTCATTCGGAGCTCTAAATCAAAAGTTACGGATGATTTAGTGCGAACATGTCAAGTTCATCGGCCAGTTAATATGATTATTCTAAACTGATCATTGGTGTTCATTGAGTCAAAACATATAAATGAAGCATAATACATGGCATCACGAAGTTTGGGATAGATTGCATTACTTGGACGTTTTGTCATATCTAGTTTTGTATCTAATTTTGTCACAGTGTAGAAAATTGAACTAGCTTAATGTCATTGGATTCGTGTCATTCTGAGATATAAATCAAAAGTTACATACGAATTAGTGCAGATATGTCAAGTTGATCGGCAAGTTAAAAGGATCATTCTAAACTGGTCATTGGTGCTCATTGAGTAAAAGCTTATAAATGAAGAATAATGCATGGCATCATGCAGTTTGGGATGGATTGGATTACTTTGACGCTTTGTCGTATCTATTTCTGCCTCAAATTTTATCAAAATATAGAAAATTGGTCTAGTTTAACTTGGGCATTGGATTCATGTCATTTTAAGCCCTATATCAAAAGTTACCAATGATTTAGTGCGGACATGTCAAGTTGATCGGCTAGTTAAAGTGATCATACTAAACTGACCATTGGTGCACATTGAGTAAAGGCTTATAAATGAAGCATAATGCATGGCATCAAACAGTTTTAGATAGATTGGATTACTTGGACGCTTTTTCGTATCTATTTATGTCTCAATATTTGTTACAATATAGAAAATTGAGGTAACTTAATGTGGGCATTGGATTCGTGTCACTCTTAGCTCTAAATCAATGCAGACTATTTTGTGTGGACATGTCAAGTTGATTGGCAAGTTAAAGGGATCATTCTAAACTAATCATTGGTGCTCATTAAGTAAAAGCTTATAAATGAAGCATAAAGCATGACATCAAGTAGTTTGGATAAATTGGATTACTTGGACGCTTTGTAGTCTCTGTTTCTGTCTCAAATTCTTTCAAAATATAGAAAATTGAGCTAGATTAACGTGGGCATTGGCTTGGTGTCATTTTGAGCTCTAAATCAAAACTTACGGACGATTTAGTGCGGACATGTCAAGTTGATTGGCCAGTTAATATGATTATTATAAACTAATCATTGGTGCTCGTTGAGTCAAAGCTTATAAAGGAAGCATAATGCATGGCATCACACAGATTGGGATAGAATAGATTACTTAGAAACTTTGTCGTATCTAGTTTTGTCTCAAATTTTGTCACAATATAGAAAATTGAACTAGCATAATGTGTGCATTGGATTCGTGTTGTTCTGAGCTGTAAATCAAAAGTTATGGACGATTTACTGCGGACATTTCAAGTTGATCGGCCAGTTAAAGTGATCATTTTAAACTGATCATTGGTGCTTATTATGTAAAGGCTTATAAATGAAGCATAAAGCACGGTATCACGCAGTTTGGGATAGATTGGATTACTTGTACGTTTTGTCGTCTCTATTTTTGTCTAAAACTTTGTCAAAATATAGAAAATTTATCTAGCTTAACGTGGGCATTGGATTCGTGTCATTTTAAGCCCTATATCAAAAGTTTCGAATGATTTAGTGCGGACATGCCAAGTTGATCGGCTAGTTAAAGTGATCATATTAAACTGATCATTGGTGCAAATTGAGTAAAGGCTTATAAATGAAGCATAATGCATGGCATCAAACAGTTTTAGATAAATTGGATTACTTGGACGCTTTGTCATATCTTTTTTTGTCTCAAATTTTGTTACAATATAGTAAATTGAGCTAGCTTAATGTGGACATTAGATTCGTGTGTTTCTGAACTCTAAATCAAAAGTTACTGATGATTTAGTGCGGATATGTGAGGTTGATCGGTTTATTACAAGGATCGTTTTAAACTAGTCATTGGTGCTCATTGAGTAAAAGCTTATAAATGAAGAATAACGCACGGCATCACGCAATTTGGGATGGATTGGATTACTTTGATGCTTTGTCGTATCTATTTCTGTCTCAAATTTTATCAAAATATAGAAAATTGAGCTAGTTTAACGTGGGCATTGGATTCATGTCTTTTTAAGCCCAATATCAAAAGTTACAAATGATTTTGAGTGGACATGTCAAGTTGATATGCTAGTTAAACTGATCATGCTAAACTGATCATTGGTGCGCATTGAGTAAAGGCTTATAAATGAAGCATAATGCATGGCATCAAAAAGTTTTAGATAGATTGGATTACTTGGACGCTTTGTCGTATCTATTTGTCTCAATTTTTGTTTCAATATAGAAAATTGAGCTAGCTTAACGTTGACATTGGATTCGTGTCATTCTGAGCTTTAAATTGACGCAGATTATTTAGTGCGGACATGTCAAGTTGATTGGCAAGTTAAAATGATCATTCTAAACTAATCATTGGTGCTCATTAAGTAAAAGCTTATAAATGAAGCATAAAGAATGGCATCAAGCAGTTTGGATAAATTGGATTACTTAGACGCTTTTTCGTCTCTATTGCTGTCTCAAATTCTGTCAAAATATAGAAAATTGAGCTAGATTAACGTGGGCATTGGATTCGTGTCATTTTGAGCTCTAAATCAAAAGTTACGGAAGATTTAGTGTCGACATGTCAAGTTTATCGGCCAGTTAATGTGATTATTCTAAACTGATCATTGGTGCTCATTGAGTCAAAGCTTATAAATGAAACATAATGCATGACATCACCCAGTTTGGGATAGATTGGATCACTTGGAAGTTTTGTCGTATCTTGTTTTGTCTCAAATTTTGTCACAATATTGTAAATTGAACTAGCTTAATGTGGGCATTGGATTCGTGTCATTCTAAGCTATAAATCAAAAGTTATGTACGATTTAGTGTGGACAAGTCAAGTTGATTGGCCAGTTAAAGTGATCATTCTAAACTGATCATTGGTGCTCATTAAGTAAAGGCTTTTAAATGAAGCATAAAGCAAGGCATCACGCAATTTGGGATAGATTTGATTACCTGGATGCTTTGTCGTCTAAGATTCTATATTAAATTTAGTCAAAATATAAAAATTAAGCTAGGTTAACGTGGGCATTTGTAACTTGTCGTATCTTGTTTTGTCTCAAATTTTGTCACAATATTGAAAATTGAATTAGCTTAATGTGGGCACTGGATTCGTGTCATTCTGAGCTATAAATCAAAAGTTATGAATGATTTAGTGCGGACATGTCAAGTTAATTGGCTAGTTAAGTGATCATTGATTATTGGTGCTAGCTTAACGTGGGCATTAGATTCGTGTGTTTTTGAACTCTGAATAAAAATTTACGGACGTTTTATTGCGAATATGTCAGGTTGATCGAGCAATTAGAAGGATCATTCTAAACTGATCATTGGTGCTCTTTGAGTAAAAGCTTATAAATGAATAATAATGCATGGCATCACGCAATTTGGGATGGATAGGATTACTTTGACGCTTTGTCGTATCTATTTCTATCTCAAGTTTTACCAAAATATAGAAAATTGAGCTAGTTTAACGTGGGCATTGCATTCATGTCGTTTTAAGCCCTATATCAAAAGTTACGAATGATTTAGTGCGGACATGTCAAGTTGATCGGCTAGTTAAAGTGATCATACTAAAATGATCACTGGTGCACATTGAGTAAAGGCTTATAAATGAAACATAAAGCATGGCATCAACCAGTTTGGATAGATTGGATTTCTTGGATGCTTTGTCGTCTCTATTTCTGTCTTAAATTCTGTCAAAATATAGAAAATTGAACTAACTTAACGTGGGCACTGGATTCGTGTCATTCTGAGCTCTAAATCAAAAGTTTCGGACGATTTAGTGCGTATATGTGAAGTTCAACGGCCAGTTAATATGATTATTCTAAACTGATCATTGGTGCTCATTGAGTCAAAGCTTGTAAATGAAGCATAATCCATGGCATCACGCAGTTTGGGATAAATTGGATTACTTGGACCCTTTATCATATCTAGTTTTGTCTCAAATTTTGTCACAGTATAGAAAATTGAAATAGCTTAATGTGGGCATTGGATTCGTGTCATTCTGAGATATAAATCAAAAGTTATGGACGAATTAGTGCAGACATGTCAAGTTGATCGGCAATTTAAAAGAATCATTCTAAACTGATTATTGGTGCTCATTGAGTAAAAACTTATAAATGAATAATAATGCATGGCATCATGCTGTTTGGGATGGATTGAATTACTTTGACGCTTTGTCGTATCTATTTCTGTTTCAAAATTTATCAAAATATAGAAAATTGAGCTAGTTTAATGTGGGCATTGGATTTGTGTCATTTTAAGCCCTATATCAAAAGGTACGATTGATTTAGTGCGGGCATGTCAAGTTGATCGGCTAGTTAAAGTGATCATACTAAACTGATCATTGGTGCACATTGAGTAAAGGCTTATAAATGAAGCATAATGCATGGCATCAAACAGTTTGAGATAGATTGGATTACTTGGACGCTTTGTCGTATCTATTTCTTTCTCAATTTTTGTTTCAATACAGAAAATTGAGCTAGCTTAACGTTGGCATTGGATTCGTGTCATTCTAAGCTCTAAATCGATGCGGACTATTTAGTGCGGACATGTCAAGTTGATTGACAAGTTAAAATGATCATTATAAACTAATCATTGTTGCTCATTAAGTAAAAGCTTATAAATGAAGCATAAAGCATGACATCAAGCAGTTTGTATAAATTGGATTACTTGGACGCTTTGTCGTCTCTATTTCTGTCTCAAATTCTGTCAAAATATAGAAACTTAAGCTAGATTAACGTGTGCATTGGATTCGTGTCATTTTGAGCTCTAAATCAAAAGTTACGAAAGATTTAGTGTAGACATGTATCGTCTAAACTGATCATTGGTGCACATTGAGTAAAGGCTTATAAATGAAGCATAATGCATGGCATCAAACAGTTTGAGATAGATTGGATTACTTGGACGCTTTGTCGTATCTATTTCTTTCTCAATTTTTGTTTCAATACAGAAAATTGAGCTAGCTTAACGTTGGCATTGGATTCGTGTCATTCTAAGCTCTAAATCGATGCGGACTATTTAGTGCGGACATGTCAAGTTGATTGACAAGTTAAAATGATCATTATAAACTAATCATTGTTGCTCATTAAGTAAAAGCTTATAAATGAAGCATAAAGCATGACATCAAGCAGTTTGTATAAATTGGATTACTTGGACGCTTTGTCGTCTCTATTTCTGTCTCAAATTCTGTCAAAATATAGAAACTTAAGCTAGATTAACGTGTGCATTGGATTCGTGTCATTTTGAGCTCTAAATCAAAAGTTACGAAAGATTTAGTGTAGACATGTCGAGTTTATCGGCTTGTTAATATGATTATTCGAAACTGATCATTGGTGCTCATTGAGTCAAAGCTTATAAATGAAACATAATGCATGACATCACATAGTTTGGGATAGATTTGAATACTTGGATGCTTTGTCGTATCTAGCTTTATCTCAAATTTTATCAGAATATAGAAAATTGAACTAGGTTAATGTGGGCATTGGATTCGTGTCATTCTGAGATATAAAATCAAAAGTTATGGACGAATTAGTGCAAACATGTCAAGTTGATCGGAAATTTAAAAGAATCTTTCTAAACTTATTATTGGTGCTCATTGAGTAAAAGTTTATAAATGAAGAATAATGCATGGCATCACACAGTTTGGGATGGATTCAATTACTTTGATGCTTTGTTGTATCTATTTCTCTCTCAAATTTTATCAAAATATAGAAAATTGAGCTAGTTTAACGTGGGCATCGGATTCGTATCATTTTAAGCCCTATATCAAAAGTTATGAATGATTTAGTGCTCACATGTCAAGTTGATCGACTAGTTAAAGTTATCATACTGAACTCATCATTGGTGCACATTGAGTAAAGGCTTATAAATGAAGATAATGCATGGCATGAAATAGTTTTAGATAGATTGCACTACTTCGACGCTTTGTCGTATCTATTTCTGTCTCAATTTTTTGTTTCAATATAAAATATTGAGCTAGCTTAACATTGGAATTGGATTCGTGTCATTCTGAGCTCTAAATCGATGCGGACAAATTAGTGCAGAAATGTCAAGTGATTGGAAAGTTAAAATGATCATTCTAAACTAATCATTGGTGCTCATTAAGTAAAAGCTTATAAAAGAAGCATAAAGCATGGCATCAAACAGTTTGGATAAATTGGATTACTTGGACGCTTTGTGGCCTCTATTTCCGTCTCAAATTCTGTCAAAATATAGAAAATTGAACTAGCTTAATGTGGGCATTTGATTCGTGTCATTCGGACCTCTAAATCAAAAGTTACGGATGATTTAGTGCGGATATGTCAAGTTCAACGGCCAGTTAATATGATTATTCTAAACTGATCATTGGTGCTCATTTAGTCAAAGCTAATAAATGAATCATAATCCATGGCATCAAGCAGTTTGGATAAATTAGATAACTTGGACGCTTTGTCGTCTCTATTTCTGTCTCAAATTCTGTCAAAACATAGAAAATTGAACTAGCTTAACGTGGGCATTGGATTCGTGTCATTCTTGGCTCTAAATCAAAAGTTACGGACGATTTAGTGCAAACATTTCAATTTGATCGGGCAATTAAAATGATCATTCTAAACTGATCATTGGTGCTCATTGAGTAAAAGCTTCTAAATGAAGAATAAAGCATGGCATCATGCAATTGGGATGGATTGGATTACTAGGATGCTTTGTCGTATCTATTTCTATCTCAAATTTTTATCCAAAATATAGATTATTGAGCTAGCTTAACGTGGACATTGTATTCGTATCATTTTAAGCCGTAAATCAAAAGTTACGAATGATTTAGTGCGGACATGTCAAGTTAATTGGTTAGTTAAAGTGATCATTCTAAATTGATCATTGGTGCACATTGAGTAAAGACTTATAAATGAAGCATAATGCATGGCATCAAACAGTTTTAGATAGATTGGATTACTTGGACACTTTGTTGTATCTATTTTTGTCCCAAATTTTGATACAGTATAGAAAATTGAGCTAGCTTAATGTGGATATTAGATTCGTGTGTTTCTGAACTTTAAATCAAAAGTTACGGATGATTTAGTGCAAATATGTCAGGATAATCGGGCAACTAGAAGGATCATTCTAAACTGATCACCGGTGCTCATTGAGTAAAAGCTTATAAATTAAGAATAATGCATGGCATCACGCAGTTTGAGATGGATTGGATTACTTTGATGCTTTGTCGTATCTATTTCTGTTTCAAATTTTATCAAAATATAGAAAATTGAGCTACTTTAACATGGGCATTGGATTCATGTCATTTTAAGCACTATATCAAAAGTTACAAATGATTTAGTGCGGACATGTCAAGTTGATCGGCTAGTTAAAGTGATCATTTTAAACTGATCATTGGTGCACATTGAGTAAAGGCTTATAAATGAAGCATAATGCATGGCATCAAACAGTTTTAGATAGATTGGATTACTTGTACGGTTTGTCGTATCTATTTTTATCTCAAATTTTTGTTACAATATAGAAAATTGAGCTAGCTTATCGTGGGCATTGGATTCGTGTCATTCTGGGCTCAAAATCAATGCGGACTATTTAGTGCGGACATGTCAAGTTGATCGGCCAGTTAAAGTGGTCATTCTAAACGGATCATTGGTGCTCATTATGTAAAGGCTTATAAGTGAAGCATAAAGCATGGCATCACACAGTTTGGGATAGATTGGATTACTTGTACGTTTTTTCGTCTCTATTTTTGTCTTAAACTTTTTCAAAATATAGAAAATTGAGATAGCTTAACGTGGGCATTGGATTCGTGTCATTTTAATCCCTATATCAAAAGTTATGAATGATTTAATGCGAACATGTCAAGTTGATTGGCTAGTCAAAGTGATCATACTAAACTGATCATTGGTGCACATTGAGTAAAGGCTTATAAATGAAGCATAATGCATGGCATCAAACAGTTTTAGATAAATTGGATTATTTGGACACTTTGTCCTATATATTTGTCTCAATTTTTGTTTCAATTTAGAGAATTGAGCTAGCTTAACGTTGGCATTGGATTCGTGTCATTCTGAGCTCTAAATCGATGTGGACTATTTAGTGCGGACATGTTAAGTTTATTGGCAAGTTAAACTGATCATTCTTAACTAATCATTGGTGATCATTAAGTAAAAGCTTATAAATGAAGTATAAAGCATGGCATCAAGCAGTTAGGATAAACTGGATAACTTGGACGCTTTGTCGTCTCTGTTTCTGTCTCAAATTCTGTCAAAATATAGAAAATTATGCATGATTAACGTGGGCATTGGATTCTGGCTCTAAATCATTGGTTATTTTGAGCTCTAAATCAAAAGTTACAGAAGATTTAGTGCGGACATATCAAGTTTACTGGCTAGTTAATATGATTTTTCTAAACTGATCATTGGTGCACATTGAGTCGAAACTTATAAATGAAACATAATGCATGACATCACCCAGTTTGGGATAGATTGGATCACTTGGACTTCTTGTTGTATCCTGTTTTGTCTCAAATTTTGTCACAATATTGAAAATTGAACAAGCTTAATGTGGGCACTGGATTCGTGTCATTCTGAGATATAAATCAAAGGTTATGGACGAATTAGTGCGGACATGTCAAGTTGATCGGCAAGTTTAAAGGATCATTCTAAGCTGATTATTCGTGCTCATTGAGTGAAAGCTTCTAAATGAAGAATAATGCATGGTGTCACGTAGTTTGGGATCGATTGGATTACTTGGATGCTTTTTTGTATCTATTTATGTCTCAAATTTTGTCACAATATAGAAAATTGAGCTAGCTTAACGTGGGCGCTGGATTCGTGTGTTTGTGAGCCCTAAATCAAAAGTTATGGACGACCTATTGCGAACATGTCAAGTTGATCGGGCAATTAAAATGATTATTCTAAACTGATCATTGGTGCTCAATGAGTAAAAGCTTCTAAATGAAGAATAATGCATGGCATCATGCAATTTGGGATGGATTGGATTTCTTGAATGCATTTTCGTATCGATTTATGTCTCAAATTTTATCAAAATATAGAAAATTGAGCTAGCTTGACGTGGGCATTGGATTCATATCATTTTAAGACATAAATCAAAAGTTCCTAATGATTTAGTGCGGACATGTCAAGTTAATCAGCTAGTTAAAGTGATCATTCTAAACTGATCATTGGTGCAAATTGAGTAAAGGCTTATAAATGAAGCTTAATGCATCGCATCAAACAGTTCTAGATAGATTGGATTACTTGGAAACTTTGTCATATCTATTTTTGTCTCAAAATTTGTTACAATATAAAAAATTGAGGTAGCTTAACGTGGGCATTAGATTCGTGTGTTTCGGAAGTCTAAATCAAAAATTACAGACGATTTAGTACGAATATTTCAGGTTGATTGGGCAATTAGAAGGATCATTCTAAACAGATCATTGGAGCTCATTGAGTAAAAGCTTATAAATGAAGAATAATGCATGGCATCACGCAATTTAGGATTGATTGGATTACTTTGATTCTTTGTCATATCTCTTTCCTGTCTCAAATTTTATCACAATATAGAAAATTGAGCTAGTTTAACGTGGGCAGTAGATTCATGTCATTTTAAGTCCTATATCAAAAGTTACAAATGATTTAGTGTGGACATGTCAAGTTGATCGACTAGTTAAAGTGATCATACTAAACTGATCATTGGTGCACATTGAGTAAAGGCTTATAAATGAAGCATAATGCATGACATCAAATAGTTTTAGATAGATTGAATTACTTGGACGCTTTGTCGTATCTATTTGTCTCAATTTTTGTTTCAATATAGAAAATTGAGCTAGCTTAACGTTGGCATTGGATTGGTGTCATTCTGAGCTTTAAATCGATGTGGACTATTTAGTGCGGAAATGTCAAGTTGATTGGCAAGTTAAAATGATCATTCTAAACTAATCAATTGTTCTCATTAAGTAAAAGCTTTAAAATGAAACATAAGGTATGGCATCAAGCAGTTTGGATAAATTGGATTACTTGGACGCTTTGTCATATCTATTACTGTCTCAAATTCTGTCAAAATATAGAAAATTGAGCTATATTAACGTGGGCATTGGATTCGTGTCATTCTGAGGTCCAAATCAAAAGTTACGGACGATTTAGTGTGGACATTTCAAATTGATCGACCAGTTAATATGATTATTCTAAACTGATCAATGGTGCTCATTGAATCAAGGCATATAAATGAAACATAATGCATGGCATCACCCAGTTCGGGATAGATTGGATCACTTGGACGTTTTGTTGTATCTTGTTTTGTCTCAAATTTTGTCACAATATTGAAAATTGAACTAGCTTAATGTGGGCAATGGATTCGTGTCATTCTGAACTATAAATCAAATGTTATGGATGAAATTAGTACGGACATTTCAAGTTGATCGGAAAGTTAAAAGGATCATTCTAAACTGATTATTGGTGTTCATTGAGTAAAAGGTTATAAATGAAGAATAATGCATGGCGTCGCGTAGTTTGGGATCGATTGGATTCTTTGGATGCTTTTTCGCATCTATTTAGGTCTCAAAGTTTGTCACAATATAGAAAATTGAGCTAGCTTAACGTGTGCATTGGATTCGTGTGTTAGTGAGCTATAAATCAAAAGTTACGGACGATTTAGCGCGAACATTTCAAGTTGATCGGGCAATTAAAATGATCATTCTAAACTGATCATTGTTGCTCATTGAGTAAAAGCTTCTAAATGAAGAATAATGCAAGGCATCACGCAACTTGGGAGGGATTGGATTACTTGGACGCTTTGTCCTATCTGTTTCTGTCTAAAATTTTATCAAAATATAGAAAATTGAGCTAGCTTAACGTGGTTATTGGATTCGTATCATTTGAAGCCCTAAATCAAAAGTTATGAATGATTTAGTGCGGATTTGTCAAGTTAATCGGCTAGTTAAAGTGATCTTTATAAACTGATCATTGGTGCACATTGAGTAAAGGCTTATAAATGAAGCATAATGCATGGCATCAAACAGTTTTAGATAGATTGGATTACTTGGAAGCTTTGTCGTATCTATTTTTGTCTCAAATTTTGTTACAATATAGAAAATTGAGCTAGCTTAACGTGGGCATTAGATTCGTGTGTTTCTGAACTCTAAATCAAAATTTACGGACGATTTAGTGCGAATATGTCAGGTTGATCGGGCAATTAGGAGGATCATTCTAAGCAGATCATTGGTGCTCTTTGAGTAAAAGCTTATAAATGAATAATAATGCATGGCATCACATAATTTGGGATGGATTGGATTACTTTGACGCTTATAAATGAAGCATAATGCATGGCATCAAACAGTTTTCGATAGATGGGATTACTTGGATGCTTTGTCGTATCTATTTCTGTCTCAAATATTGTTATAATATATAAAACTGAGGTAGCTTAACATGGGGATTGTATTCATAATGCATGACATCAAGCTTTTTGGATGGATTCGATTACTTGGACGCTTTGTCATCTCTATATCTATCACAAATTTTGTCAAAATGTAGAAAATTGAGCTAGCTTAACATGGGCATTGGATTCGTGTAATTATGAGCTCTAAATCAAAAGTTACAGACGATTTAGTGCAGACATGTGAAGTTGATCGGCCAGTTAGAGTGATCATTCTAAACTAATCATTGGTGCTCATTTAGTAAAGGCTTATAAATGAAGCATAATGCACGGAGTCGTATATTTTTGAATAGATTGGATTACTTAGACGCTTTGTCATATCTATAACTGTCTCAAATTTGTTACAATACAGAAAATTTATCTACCTTAATGTGGGCATTGGATTCGTGTACTTGTGAGCTCTAAATCAATAGTTACGAACGATTTAGTGCCGAAATGTCAAGTTGATCAGACAGTTAAAGTGATCATTCTTAACTGATCATTGGTGCTCATTAAGTAAAGGCTTATAAATGATGCATAAAGCATGGCATCACATATTTTGGGATACATTGGATTACTTGTACGCTTTGTCGTCTCTATTTTTGTCTCAAATTTTGTCACAATAAATAAAATTGAGCTAGGTTAACGTGGGCATTGGATTCGTGTCATTCTGAGCTCTAAATCAAAACCTACATACAATTTAGTGCAGACAAGTCAAGTTGAACGGCCATTTAAAGTGATCATTCAAAACTGATCATTGGTGCTCATTAAGTGAAGACTTATAAATGAAACATAAGGTATGACATCACGCAATTTGGTATAGATTCGAGTACTTGGGCGCATGGTCGTCTCTATTTCTGTTTCAATTTTTGTTAAAATATCGAAAATCTAGCTTGCTTAAGTGGCCATTGGATTCGTGTCATTCAGAGATCTAAATCAAATGTTACGGACGATTTAGGGTGGACATTGCAAGTTGATCGGCCACTAAAAGTGATCATTCTAAACTGATCATTGGTGCTCATTGAGTAAAGGCTTATATATGAAATGTAATGCATGTCATCAAAAAGTTTTGGATAGATTGGATTACTTGGACGCTTTGCCGTATCTATTTCAGTCTCAAAACTTGTTACAATATAGTAAATTGAGCTACCTTAACGTGGGCATTGGATTCATGTCTTTTTAGCTCTAAATTAAAAGATACGGACGATTTAGTGCATACATGTAGAGTTGATCGGTCAGTTAAAGTGATCATTCTAAACTGATCATTGGTGCCCATTGAGTAAAGGCTTATAAATGAAGCATAATGCATGGCATCAAACAGTTTTCGATAGATTGGATTACTTGGAATATTTTTTCGTATCTATTTCTGTCTCAAATATTGTTGTAATATATAAAACTGAGGTAGCTTAATGTGGGCATTGGATTCGTGTCATTTATAAGCCCTAAATCAAAAGTTACGGACGATTTAGTGCGGACATGTCAATTTGATGGGCCTTTAAAGAGATCATTCTAAACTAATCATTGGTGCGCATTAAGTAAGGGCTTATACATGAAGCATAATGAATGACATCAAGCTGTTTGGATGGATTCAATTACTTGGACGGTTTGTCGTCTCTATATCTGTCTCAAATTTTGTCAAAATATAGAAAATTAAGCTATCTTAACGTGGGAATTGGATTCGTGTCATTATGAGTTATAAATCAAAAGTTACGGACGATTTAGTGCGGACATTTGAAGTTGATCGGCCAGTTAAAGTGATCATTCTAAACTAATCATTGGTGCTCATTGAGTAAAGGCTTATAAATGAAGCATAATGCATGGCATCATACAGTTTTGAATAGATTGGATTACTTAGACGCTTTGTCATATCTATTTTTGTTTCAAATTGTGTTATGATATAGAAAATTGAGGTAGCTTAACGTGGGCATTATATTCGTGTGTTTGTGAGCTCTAAATTATCAAAAGTTACAAACGATTTAGTGCAGACATGTCAAGTTGATCGGCCCGGCAAAGTGATCATTCTAAACTGATCATTAGTGCTCATTAAGTAAAGGCTTATAAATTAAGCATAAAGCATGGCATCACATATACTTTTTCGTCTCTATTTTTTGTCTCAAATTTTGTCACAATATAGAAAATTGAGCTAGATTAACGTGGGCATTGGATTTGTGTCATTATTAGCTCTAAATGAAAAGCTTTAGACGATTTAGTGAGGACAAGTCTAGTTGATCGGCCTGTTAAAGTGATCATTATAAACTGATGATATGTGTTCATTAAGTGAAGGCTTATAAATGAAACATAAGGCATGACATCACACAATTTGGGATAGATTCGAGTACTTGGGCGCTTTCTCGTCTTTATTTCTGTTCCAAATTTTGATAAAATATTAAAAACTGAGCTAGCTTAAGTGGCCATTGGATTCGTGTCATTCTGAGCTCCAAATTAAAAGTTACGGATGATTAAGTGCGGACATGTCAAGTTGATCGGCCACTAAAATTTATCATTCTAAACTTATCATTGGTGCTTATTGAGTAAAGGCTTATAAATGAGGCATAATGCATGGCATCGTACAGTTTTGGATAGATTGGATTACTTGGACGTTTTTTCATATCTATTTCTGTCTCAAATATTGTTTCAATATAGAAAATTGAGCTAGATTAATGTGGGCATTGGATTCGTGTGTTTCTGAGCTCTAAATCAAAAGTTACGGATGATTTAATGTAGAAATGTCAAGTTGATCGGCCAATTAAAGTGATAATTCTAAACTAATCATTGGTGCTAATTAAGTAAAGGCTTACAAATGAAACATAAAGCATGACATCACACAATTTGGGATACATTTGATTACTTGGATGGTTTGTCGTCTCAATTTCTGTTCCCAATTTTGTCAAAATATAGAAAATTGAGGTACCTTAACTGGGCATTGGATTCTTATCATTCTGAGCTATAAATCCAAAGTTATGAATTATTTAATGCAGAAATGTCTAGTTGATCGGCCAGTTAAAGTGATCATTCAAAACTAATCGTTGGTGCTCATTAAGTAAAGGCTTATAAATAAAGCATAATGCATGTCATCAAGCTGTTCGGGATAGATTGGATTACTTGGACGCTTTGTCGTCTCTATTTCTGTCTCAAATTTTGTCAGAATATAGAAAATTGAGCTAGCTTAATGTGGGCATTGGATTCGTGTTATTCCGAGCTGTAAATCAATGGGTACCGACGATTTAGTGATGACATGTCAAGTCGATTGGCCAATTAAAGTGATTATTCTAAACTGATCATTGGTGCTCATAAATGAAAATTAGTGCATGGCATCACGCAGTTTGGGATGAATTGGATTACTTTGACGCTTTGTTGTATCTATTTCTATCTCAAAATTCGTCACAATATAGCAGTTTAGCTACCTTAACGTGGGCAACTGATTCGTGTCATTCTGAGCTCTAAATCAAAAGTTACGAACGATTTAGTGCGTTCCTGTCAAGTTGATCGGCCAATTAAAGTCATCAATCTAAACTGATCACTTGTGCTCATTGAGTAAAGGCTTATTAATGAAGCATAATGCATGGCAACACACACACTTTGATATATTGGATTACTTGGACGCTTTGTCTTATCTATTTCTATCTCAAATTTTGTTACAATATAGAAAATTGAGCTAACTTAACGAGGGCACTCGATTCGTGTGTTTCTAAGCTCTAAATCAAAAGTTACAAACGATTTAGTGCATACATGTCAAGTTGATCGGCAAGTTAAACTGATCATTCTAAACTGACCATTGGTGTTCATTAAGTAAAGCCTTGAAAATGAAGCATAGAGCATTGCATTATGCAGTTTGGAATAAATTGGATTACTTGGACATTTTCTCGTCTCTATTTGTGTCACAAATTATGTCAAATATAGAGAATTGAGATAGCTTAATGTGGGCATTGGAGTCGTGTGATTCTGAGCTCTAAATCAAAAGTTACGGATGATTTAGTACGGACACGCCAAGTTGATCGGCCAGTTAAAGTGATCATTCTAAACCGATCATTGGGGCTCATTAACTAAAAACATGTAAATGAAGCCTAAAGAACGGCATCACGCATTTTGGTATAGATTGGATTACTTGGACATTTTGTCGTCTCTACTTCTGTCTCAAAATTTTGTCAAATTATAGAACATTTATCAAGATTAACGTGGGCATTCGATTCGTGTTGTTATGAGCTCAAATCAAGAGGTACGGACGATTTATCGAGGTTATGTCAAGTTGATCGGCAAGGTAAAGTGATCATTTTAAACTGATCATTAGTGCTCATTAACTAAAGGCTTATAAATGAAGCCTAAAGAATGGCATCACGCAGTTTGGGATAGATTGGATTACTTGGACGATTTGTCGTCTCTACTTCTGTCTCAAATTTTGTCAAAATATAGAACATTTATCTAGCTTAACGTGGGAATTTGATTCGTGTCATTAGAAGCTCAAATAAAGAGGTAGGGACAATTTACTGAGGACATGTCAAGTTGATCAGCCAGTTAATATGATTATTCTAAACTGATCATTGTTGCTGATTGAGTAAAGGCTTCTAAATGAAGCATAATGCATGGTATCAAACAATTTTCGATAGATGGGATTACTTGGATGCTCTGTCGTATCTATTTCTGTCTAAAATATTGTTATAGTATAGAAAATTGATATAGATTAACGTGATGATTGGATTTGTGTCATTCTGAGCTCTAAAGCAAAAGTTACGAACGATTTAGTGCAGACATGTCACGTTGAGTGTCTAGTTAAAGTGATCATTCTATACAGATCATTGGTGCTCATTAAGTAAAGGCTTATAAATGAAACATAAAGCATGGCATCAAGCAGTTTGGATAGATTGCATTACTTGGACGCTTTTTCATCTATATTTCTGTCTCAAGTTTTGTCAAAATATAGAAAATTTAGCTAGCTTAATGTGGGCATTGGATTCGTGTCATTTTGAGCTCTAAACCAAATGTGGGCATTGGCCCGATCAAGTTGATCAGCCAGGTAAAGTGATTATTTTAAACTGATCATTGGTGTTCATTGAGTAATTATAAATGAAGCATAATGCATGGCATCACGCAGTTTGAGATAGATTGGATTACTTGTACGCTTTGTCGTATCTAGTTCTGTCTCAAATTTTGTCAAAATATATAAAATTGAGCTAGCTTACAGTCGGCATTGGATTCATATCATTCTGAGCTCTAAATCAAAAGTTAGGAATGATTTACGATGGACATGTCAAGTTGATCGTTCAGTTAAAGTGATCATTCTTAATTCATCAGTCGTGGTCATTAAAAAACGCTTATAAATGAATCATAATGTATGACATCAAACAGTTTGAATGGATTGGATTACTTGGATGCTTTTTTGTCTCTATTTTTGTCTCAAAGTTTTTTCAAAATATAGATAATTGAGATAGCTTAACGTGGGTATTGGATTCGTGTCATTCTGAGCTCTAAATTAAGAGTTACTGATGATTTAGTGCGGACATATCAAGTTGATCAGCCAGTTAAAGTGATCATTCTAAACTGATCATTGATGTTCATTAACTAAAGGCTTATAAATGAAGCCTAAACGATTTGTCGTCTCTACTTCTATCTCAAATTTTGTCAAAATATAGAACACTTATCTAGCTTAATGTGGGAATTTGATTCGTGTCATTATGAGCTAAAATCAAGAGGTATGGACGATTTACTGAGAACATGTCAAGTTGATCGGCCAGTTTATATGACTATTTTAACCTAATCAATGGTGCTGATTGAGTACGGGCTTATAAATGAAGCATAATGCATGGTATCAAATAGTTTTCGATAGATTGCATTACTTGGATGCATTGTCGTATCTATTTCTGTCTAAAATATTGTTATAATATAGAAATTTGATCTAGCTTAACGTGAGCATTGGATTCGTATAATTCTGAGCTCTAAATCAAAAGTTTTGGATGATTTAGTGGGGACATGTCAAGTTGATCGGCCTGTTAAAGTGATCATTCTAAACTGATCATTGGTGTTCATTGAGTAAAGGCTTATAAATGAAGCATAATACAAGGTATCACACAGTTTTGGATAGATTGGATTACTTAAATGCTTTGTCATCTCTATTTCTGTCTCAAATCTTGTCAAAATATAGAGAATTGAGCTAGCTGAACGTGGTCATTGGATTCGTGTCATTCTGAGCTTTGAATCAAAAGTTACGGACGATTTAGTGTGGACATGTCAAGTTGATCGGCCAGGTTAAATCATCATTGTAAACTGATCATTGGTGCTCATTGAGTAAAGGACTATAAATGAAGCATAATGCATGACATCACATAGTTTTGGATAGATTGGATTACTTGGATGCTTTGTCGTATCATTTTTGTCTCAAATTTTGTTTCAATATAGAAAATTGAGCTAGCTTAACGTCGGCATTGGATTCTTGACATTCTGAGGTTTGAATCAAAAGTTACGGACGATTTAGTGCGAAAATATCAAAATGATCTGCCAGTTAAAGTGATTATTCTAAATTGATCATTGGTACTCATTATAAAAAGCATAAAACATGGCATCATGCAGTTTGCGATAGATTGGATTTCTTGAATGGTTTGTCGTATCTAGTTCTGTCTCATTGTCACAATATTGAAAATTGAAATAGCCCAATATGTGCATTGGATTAGTGTCATTCTGAGCTATAAATCAAAGGTTATGGACGATTTAGTGCACACATGATAAGTTGATCAGCCAGTCTAAATGATAATTCTAAACTGATCATTGGTGCTCATTGAGTAAAATCTTATAAATGAAAATAATGCAAGGCATCACGCAATTTGGGATGGATTGGATTACTTGGGTGCTGTGTCGTATCTATTTCTGTCTTAAATTAAGCATAATTCATGGCATCACACAGTTTTGGACAGATTGGATTACTTGGACGCTTTGACGCATCTATTTTTGTCTTAAATTTTGTTGCAATATAGAAAATTGAGCAAGCTTAACATGGGCATTGGATTCCTGTCCTTCTGAGCTCTGAATAAAAAGTTACCAATGATTTAGTGCGGAGATGTCAAGTTGATCGGCCAGTTAAAGTTATCGGCCAGTTAAAGTGATCATTCTAAACTGATAATTGGCGCTCTTTAAGTAAAGGCTTACAAATGAAGCATAAAGAATATAATCACGAAGTTTGGGATATATTGGATTACTTGGATGCTTTGTCATCTCGATTTCTGTCTTAAAATTTTTCAAAATATAGAAAATACGCAAGCTTAACATGCGCATTGGATTCGTGTCTTCTAAGCTCAAAATCCAAAGTTACGGATGATTTACTACGGGCATGTCAAGTTAATCGGCCAGTTAATATGATTATTTTAAACTGAGCTAGAATATAGAAATTGAGCTAGATTAATGTGGGCATTCGTTTGGTGTCATTCTGAGCAATAAATCAAGAGTTACAGACAATTTAGGGTGGACACGTATCATTCTAAACTGATCATTGGTGCTCTTTACGTGAAGCATAAATGAAGCATAAAGCATGACATCAAGAAGTTTGGGATTGATTGGATTACTTGGTCACTTTGTCGTCTCAACTTTAGTCTCAAATTTTGTGAAAATTAGGAAAATTGAGCTAGCTTAACGTGGGCATTGGATTGGAATCATTCTGAGCTATAAGTAAAGTGTTACGGACGATTTAGTGCGGACATGTCAAGTTGAACAGCCATTTAAGACGATTATTCTAACCTAATCATTGGTGCTCATTGAGTAAACGCTTATAAATGAAGCATAATGCATGGCATCACGCATTTTGGGATAAATTGAATTATTTGGACGGTTTGTTGTACCTAATTCTATCTCAAATTTTGTCACAATATAGAAAATTAAGCTAGCTTAACGTGGGCATTGGATTCGTGTCATTCTGAACTAAAAATCAAAAGTTATGGACGATTTAGTGCGTCATGTCAAGATGATCAGTCAGCTAATATGATTAATTCTAAACTGATCATTGGTGCTCATTGAGTAAAGGCTTATAAATGAAGCATAATGCATGGCATCACACAGTTTCGGATATATTGGATAACTAGGACACTTTGTCATCTCTATTTCAGTCTCAAATTTTGTTAAAATATAGAAAATTTATCTAGCATAACGTGCGCATTGGATATGTGTCATTCTGAGCTCAAAATCAGAAGTTACTAAAGTTTTAGTGCGGACATGTCAAGTTTATCGGCCAGTTAATATGATTATTCTAAATTGGTCATTGGTGCTCATTGAGTAAAGGCTTATAAATTAAGCATAATGCATGGCATCACACAATTTTAGATAGATTGGAATACTTGGTCGCTTTGTCATATATATTTTTGTATCAAATTTTGTTACAATGTAGAAATTTAAGCTAGCTTAACGTGGGCATTGGATTTATGTCATTCTAAGCTCAAAATCAAAGTTATCGACGATTTAGGGTGGAGATGTCAAGTTGATCGGCCAATTAAAGTAATCATTCTAAACTGATCATTGGAGTTCATTAAGTAAAGGCTTATAGATGAAGCATAAAGCATACCATAACGCTGTTTGGGATAGAATGGATTACTTAGATGCTTTTCATCCATATTTCTGTCTCAAAGTTTGTCACAGTATAGAAAAATTGAGCTAGCTTAATGTGTGCACTGTATTCGTGTCATTCTGAGCTCAAAATCAAAAGTTACAGACGATTTACTGCAGACATGTCAGGTCTATCGGCTAGTTAATGATGCATAAAACATAGCATAACGCAGTTTGGGATAGACTGAAATACTTAGATGGTTTTTCATCTCTATTTTTGTCTCAAATTTTGTCACAATATAGAAAATTGAGCTAGCTTAACGTGGGCATTAGATTCGTGTCATTTGGAGCTCTAAATAGAAAATTACGGACAATTTGGTGCATACATGTCAACTTAATCGGCCAGTTAATATGATTATTCTAAAGTGATCGTTGGTGCCTAATGAGTAGAGATAAATGAAGCATAATGCACGACATCTTACAGTTTTGGATAGATTGGCTTTGTTGGACACTTTGTCGTATCTATTTCTCTCTCAAATTTGGTTCTAATATAGAAAATTGAGCAAGCGTAACGTGGGTATTGGATTCGTGTAATTTTAAGCTCTAAATCAAAAGTTACATAATATTTAGTGCGGACATGTCAAGTTGATCGGCTAGTTAAAGTGATCATTCTAAACTGATCATAGGGGCACTTTAAGTAAGGGCTTATAAGAGAAGCATAAAGCATGGCATCACGAAATTTGGGATAGATTGGATTCCTTGGACGCTTTGTCGTCTCTACTTCTATCTCAAATTTTGTGACAATATAGAAAATTGAGCTATCTTAACGTGGGCTTTCGAATGGTGTCATTCTGAGCTTTAAATCAAAAGTTATAGGGGATTTAGTGCGGACATGTCAAGTAGATCGGTCAGTTAAAGTGATTGTTCTAAACTTATCATGGTGCTCATTGAGTAAAGGCTTATAAATGAAGCATAATGCATGGCATCACACAGTTTTGGATAGATTGGATTACTTGGACAATTTGTCATATCTATTTTTGTCTCAAATTCAGTTACAATAGAAAATGGATTTAGCTTAACGTGGCTATTGGATTCTTGTCATTCTAAGCTGTAAATCAAAAGTTATGAACAATTCATTGCAGACAAGTCAAGTTGTTCGGCCAGTTGAAGTTATCATTTTAAACTGGCTGTTGGTGCTCCTTAAGTAAATGATTATAAATGAAGCATAAAGCATGACATCACACAGTTTGGGAAAGATTGGATTACTTGGACGCTTTGTCGTCTCTATTTCTGTCTCAAATTTTGTCAAAATATAGAAAATTTAGAAAGTTTACCGTGGGCATTGATTTGTATCATTCTGAGCTCAAAAAGCAAAAGTTTACGGACAATTTTGTGCGCCACGTCAAGTTGATCGGCCAGTTAATATGATTATTCTAAACTGAGCATTGGTGCTCATTGAGTAAATCTTAACGTCAAAGTTTGTTATAATATAGAAAATTGAGCTATCTTAATGTCGGCATTGGATTTGTGTCATTCTGAGCTCTAAATCAAAAGTTACAAATGATTTACTGTGTACATGTAAGTTTATCTGCCAGTTAAAGTAGTCATTCTAAACGAATCATTGGAACTCATTAAGTAAAGGCTTATAAATGAAGCATAAAGCGTGGCATCACGTAGTTTGGGGTATATGGGAACGCTTTTTGTCTATATTTCTGTCTCAAATTTTGCCACAATATAGAAAATTGAGCTAGCTTAACGTGGACATTGGATTCGAGTCATTCTGAGCTCTAAATAAAAAATTACGGATGATTTGGTGTAGACATGTCAAGTTTATCGACCATTTAAGATGATCATTCTAAACTGATTAATGGTGCTGATTGAGTAAAGGCTTATAAATGAAGCATAAAGTATGGCATCATGCAGTTTGGGATAGATTAGATTACTTGGACGCTTTGTTGTCTCTATTTCTGTCTCAAATTTTGCAAAATATTAAAATTTTAGCTAGCTGAACGTTGGCATTGGATTAAACAAGCTTAACATGTGCATGTGATTCGTGTCATTTAGAGCTCAAAATCGATCATTGGTGCTCATTGAGTAACGGCTAATAAATGAAGCATAAAGCATGGATCACGCAGTTTGCGATAGATTGGATTACTTGGACGCTTTGTTGTCTCTATTTCTCTCTGAAATTTTTTCACAATATAGAAAATTAAGAAAGGTTAACGTGGGCATTGGATTCCAGTCATTCGGAGCTCTAAATCAAGAGTAATAAACAATGTAGTGCAGACAAGTCAAGTTGATCGGTTAGTTAAAGTGATCACTCTAAACTGATCGTTGGTGCTCATTAAGTAAAAGCTTATAAATGAACTATAAAGCATGGCATCACGCAGTTTGAGATAGATTGGATTACTTGTATGCTTTGTCGTCTCTGGTTAAGCTAGCTAAATTTTGCAAAATATAGCAAATTTAGCTAGCTTAACCTGGGCATTGGATTCGTGTCATTCTGAGCTCTAAATCAAAAGTTACGTATGATTTATGGCGGACAAGTCAAGTTGATCGGCCAGTTAAAGTTATCATTCTAAACTGATTAGTGATACTCTTTAAATAAAAGCTTATAAATGAAGCATAAATTATGGCATCACACATTTTGGGATGGATTGGACTACTTAGATGTTTTGTCATCTCCATTTCTGTCTCACATTTTGTCAAAATATAGAAACTTTAGCTAGCTTAACGTGGGCATTGGATTCGTGTCATTATGAGCTCCAAAATCAAAATTTATGAATGATTTAGTACGTACATGTCAAGTTGATCGGACAGTTAATATGATTATTATGAACTAATCATTGGTGCTTATTGAGTAAAGGCTTATAAATGTAGCATAATGCGTCGTATCACACGGTTTTGGATAGATTGGATTACTTGGAAGCTTTATCGTCTCTACTTAAATCTCAAATTTTGTTAAACTATAGAAAATTTATCTAACTTAATGTGGGCATTGGATTCGTGTCATTCTAAGTTCAAATCAAAAGTTACGGATGATTTAGTGCAGACATGTCGAGTTGATCGGTCAGTTAATATGATTATTCTAATTGATCATTGTTGCTCATTGGTGTTCATCGATTAAATGCTTACAAATCAAGCATAATGCATGGCATCACACTATTTTGGATAGATTGGATTACTTCGAGGCTTTGTCGTCTTAATTTCAGTCTCAACTTTTGTTAAAATATAGAAATTTTATCTAGCATAACGTGGGTATTGGATTCGTGGCATTCTGAGCTCAAAATTAAAAGTTGCGGACGATTTAGTGCGGACATGTCAAGTTCATCGGCTGGTTAATATGATTATTCTAAACAGATCATTGGTTCTCATTGAGCAAAGGCGTATAAATGAAGCACAATGCACGACATCATACAATTTTGGATAGATTGGATTACTTGGACGCTTTTTCATATCTATTTCTGTCTCAAATATTCCTACAATATAGAAAATTGAGCTAGCTTAACGTGAACATTGGATTCGTGTCATTCTGAGCTCTAAATCAAAAGTTATAGACAATTTAGTGCGGACATGTCAAGTTGATCGGGCATTTAAAGTTATCATTCTAAACTGATCATTGGTGCTCTTTAAGTAAAGGCTTATAAATGAAGCATAAAGCATGTCATCATGCAGTTTGGGATAGATTGGATTACTTGGAAGCTTTGTCATCTCTATTTCAATCTCAAATTCTGTCAAAATATAGAAACTTTAGCAAGCTTAACGTGGGCATTTGATTCTTGTCATTCTGAACTTAAAATCAAAATTTACGTACGATTTAGTGCGGACTGTTAATATGATTATTCTAAACTAATCAGTGGTGCTTATTGAGTAAAGGCTTATAAACGAAGCATAATGCATGGCATCACACAATTTTAGATATATTGGATTACTTGGATGCTTTGTCGTATCTATTTCAGTCTCAAATCTTGTTACAATATAGTAAATTGTGGTACCTTAACGTGGGCAATGGATTCATGTATTTCTAAGCTCTAAATCAAAAGATACGGATGATTTAGTGCGTACATGTAGAGTTGATCGGCCATTTAAAGTGATCATTCTAAACTGATCATTGGTGCTCATTAAGTAAAGGCTTATAAATGAAGCATAATGCATGGCATCAAATAGTTTTTGATAGATTGGATTACTTGGACGCTTTGTTGTATTTATTTCTGTCTCAAATATTGTTATAATATATAAAACTGAGGTAGCTTAACGTGGGCATTGGATTCGTGTCATTCTAAGAACTAAATCAAAAGTTACGGACGATTTAGTGCGGACATGTCAAGTTGATCGGCCAGTTAAAGAGATCATTCTAAACTAATCATTGGTGCTCATTAAGTAAAGGCTGATAAATGAAGCATAATGCATGACACCAAGCTTTTTGGATGGATTCGATTACTTGGACGCTTTGTCGTCTCTATATCTGTCTCACATTTTGTCAAAATATAAAATATTGAGCTAGTTAACGTGGGCATTGGATTCGTGTCATTATGAGCTCTAAATCAAAAGTTATGGACGATTTAGTGCGGACTTGTGAAGGTCATTGGCCAGTTAATGTGATCATTCTAAACTGATCATTGGTGCGCATTAAGTAAAGGCTTATAAATGATGCATAAAGAATGGCATCACATATTTTGGGATAGACTGCATTACTTGGATGCTTTTCCGTCTCTATTTTTGTCTCCAATTTTGTCACAATATAGAAAATTGAGCTATTTTAACGTTGGAATTGGATTCGTGTCATTCTGAGCTCTAAATCAAAACATACAGACGATTTAGTGCGGAAAACTCAAGTTGATCAGCCAGTTAAAGTTATCATTTTAAACTGATCATTGGTGCTCATTAAGTGAAGGGTTGTAAATGAAACATAAGGCATGACATCATGCAATTTGGGATAGATTCGAGTACTTGGCGCTTTTTCGTCTCTATTTCTGTTCCAAATTTTGTTAAAATGTACGAAATTGAGCTAGCTTAAGTGGGTATTGGATTCGTGTGTTTCCGAGCTCTGAATCAAAAGTTATGGACGATTTAGTGCAGACATGTCAGGTTGATTGGCCAGTTAAACTGATAATTCTAAATTAAACATAGGTGCTCATTAAGTAAAGGCTAATAAATGAAGCATAAAGCATGGCATCACACAATTTGGGATAGATTGGATTACTTGGACAGTTTATCGTCTCTATTTATGTTCCTTATTTTGTCAAAATATAGAAAATTGAGCTACCTTAAGTGGGCATTGGATTCGTATCTTTCTGAGCTCTAAATCAAAAGTTACAGACGATTTAGTGTGTAAATGTCAAGTTGATCGGCCAGTTAAAGTGATCATTCAAAATTGATCATTGGTGCTCATTAAGTAAAGGCTTATAAATGAAGCATAAAGCATGGCATCATGCAGTTTGGGATAGATTCGATTACTTGTACGCTTTGTTGTCTCTATTTTTATCTCAAACTTTGTCACAATATAGAAAATTGAGCTATCTTAATGTGGGCACCGTATTCGTGTCATTCCGAGCACTAAATCAAAAGTTACGGACGATTTAGTGCGGACATGGCAAGGTCATCGGCCAGTTAAAGTGATCGTTCTAAACTGATCATTGGTGCTCATTAAGTAAAGGCTTCTAAATGAAGAATAAAGCATGGCATCACAGAGTTTGGGAAAGATTGGATTACTTGTACGCTTTGTCCTCTCTATTTTTCTCTCAAATTTTGACAAAAAAAATGAGAATTGAGCTAGATTAATGTGGGCATTGGATTCGTGTCATTCTGAGTTCTAAATCAAAATTTATGGACTATTTAGTATGGAAATGTCAAGTTGATCGGCCAGTTATAGTGATCATTCAAAACTGATCATTGATGCTCATTAAGTAAGCTTTATAAATGAAGCATAAAGCATGGCATCACACAGTTTGGGATATCTTGGATTACTTGTACACTTTGTCGTCTCTATTTTGTCTCAAACTTTGTCACAATATTGAAAAGTGAGCTAGCTTAACGTGGGCACTGTATTCGCGTCATTCCTAGCTCTAAATAAAAAGTTAAAGACGATTTAGTGCAGATATGTCAAGTTGATCGGCCAGTTAAAATGATCATTCTAAACAGATCATCGGTGCTCATTAAATAAAGGCTTATAAATGAAGCATAATGCGTGGCATCAAGCTGTTTGGGATAGATTGGATTACTTGGATGCTTTGTCGTCCCCATTTCTGTCTCACATTTTGTCAAAAATAGAGAATTGAGCTAGCTTAACATGGGCATTGGATTCGTGTAATTCTGAGCTCTAAATCAAAACTTATGGATGATTTAGTGTGGACATGTCACGTTGATCGGCTTGTTAAAGGGATCATTCTAAAGTGATCACTAGTTCTCATTGAGTAAAGGCGTATAAATGAAACATAATGCATTGCATCACATAGTTTTATGATAGATTTGATTACTTGGATGTCGAATCTATTTCAGTCTCAAATTTTGTTACAATATAGTAAATTGAGCTACCTTAACTTGGGCATTGGATTTATGTGTTTCTAAGCACTAAACCAAAAGATACGAACGATTTAGTGCGTACATGTAGAGTTGATAGGCCAGTAAAAGTGATCAGTTTAAGCTGATCATTGGTGCTCATTGAGTAAAGGCTTATAAATGAAGCATAATGCATGGCATCAAACAGTTTTTGATGGATTGGATTACTTGGTCGATTTTTCGTATCTATTTCTGTCTCAAATATTGTTGTAATATATAAAACTGAGGTAGCTTAATGTGGGTATTGGATTCGTGTCATTCTAAGCCCTAAATAAAAAGTTACGGACGATTTAGTGCGGACATGTTAAGTTGATCGGCCATTTAAAGAGACAATTCTAAACTAATCATTGGTTCTCATTAAGTAAAGGCTTATAAACGAACCATAATGCATGACATCAAGCTATTTGAATGGATTCGATTACTTGGACGCTTTGTCATTTCTATATATGTCTCAAATTTTGTCAAAATATAAAAAATTGAGCTAGCTTAACGTGGGCATTGGATTCGTGTCATTATGAGCTCTAAATCAAAAGTTACGGACGATTTGGTGCGGACATGTGAAATTGATCGGCCAGTTAAAGTGATCATTCTAAACTAAACATTGGTGCTCATTGAGTAAAGGCTTATAAATGAAGCATAATGCATGGCATCATACAGTTTTGAATAGATTGGATTACTTAGACACTTTGTCATATCTATTTCTGTCTCAAATTTTTTTATGATTTAGAAAATTGGGCTAGCTTAACGTGGGCATTATATTCATGTGTGTTTGTGAGCTCTAAATAAAAAGTTACGAATGATTTATTGCAGACATGTCAATTTGATCGGCCAGTTAAAGTGATGATTCTAAACTGATCATTGGTGCGCATTAAGTAAAGGCTTATAAATGATCCATAAAGCATGGCATCGCATAGGTTGGGATAGACTGTATTACTTGGATGCTTTGCCGTCTCTATTTTTGTGTCCAATTTTGTCACAATATAGAAAATTGAGTTATCTTAATGTGGGAATTGGATTCGTGTCATTCTGAGCTCTAAATCAAAACCTACATACGATTTAGTGCGGACAACTCAAGGTTATCTGCTAGTTAAAGTGATCATTCTAAACTGATAATTGGTGCTCATTAAGTGAAGACTTATAAATGAAAAATAAGGAATGACATCACGCAATTCGGGAAAGATTCGAGTACTTGGGCGCTTTGTCGTCTCTATTTCTGTTCCAAATTATGTTAAAATATAGAAAATTGAGCTAGCTTAAGTGGCCATTAAGATAACTCAAATTTTTATACAATATAGAAAACTGCACTAGCTTTACGTGGGCATTGGATTCGTGTCATTCTGAGCTCTAAATCAAAAATTACGGAGGATTTAGTGCGGACATGTCAAGTTGCTCGGCAAGTTAAAATGATCATTGGTGCTCATTGAGTAAAATCTTATAAATGAAAAATAATGCATGGCATCACACAATTTGGGATGAATTGGATTACTTGGATGCTTTGTC